>JAJHUR010136131.1:0-38846 GCA_027495735.1 Lutjanus campechanus | reverse complement strand
CACTCCATTGCACTACTGGTCTGAAAGAGTAACGTAATTTCAATTCTATGTTTACATATTGTACAGATTTATATTTATATTTATGATTCATGTTCACTCCGTTGCACTACGGGTCTGAGAGAGTAACGCAATTTCAATTCTATGTATGTCCTGTACATATGTGGTATTGACAATAAAGAGACTTTGACTTTGACTTTGAAATTGTAAAACCCCTAATTTTCACTGAATCATCAATCATGGGCAATTATTCAAAAATACACATTTGTGTCTATGTTTCATGTCTTGACACTAAAATTTTGTTTAATGTCTGAATCATCTGTGGAACATATATACCAGCCTTAACACCTTTGTGGCACAGTAGAGCCATAAAATATAAAGAAAAAAGTCCAAAATGTGTCGAGTGCCAGTGTGGTACCCCTCATCTTGGCCCTAAATGGAAACCAAATGAACATAAAAGGCACTTCATATTCATTGGTGGGGACAGAGCTGACCAAAGGAATATTTAAATGTACAGCGTCCGCCAAACTGACTCACTCAATCAGCTCAGTGAATGGCCCTCTGGGAATCATAAGTTTTGAATGTGTTTTTCTCTTGCTTACTGACGTTTATAAGAGCCAAATATATAGTCGCTGACTATATAAATGAGTGAACTAGAGCAGGATAGCAGCGTTTGATTTTCTGTCTCTGCTAATGTAATATAATTGAAGAACGTTTATATCGCAAGCATATGGGGCAAAAGGCATGTCTTTCTCCTGTCGTATATGCATTTGATGAGAAGTTGTTTGCTATGTTTTCCAGTAATTTTTTTCCTTTATTTTAGGTCTATTGGATTGCAAAGGTCTGCTTAACTGTTACCACATGTTAAGCCTTTGTACTGCTGTCATTGACTTAATGTGAGTGTGTTGTTTTCCAGACTCTCTGTGTGTGGTGAAAGTGTACGAGAGAGAGGAAAATAGACATGTACACAGTGACAAAGACAGAAAAATAGAGGAAGAATGCATTTGTGTGTCTGGTTACTCAGTTTGGGGCCCTCTTCCAAATAGGACACTAAACTCTAAATCAGTGATACAATACTGTAGATCTCCCTCCTTAACTGCATTATCTATTACCTTAATAAATTGAACTATCTATAATGAACAGCAGGGCTACCAAGGTCCTGCTAAAGCAGGAGGAGAGGTTAAGCTATGTTTTAAAAATTAAAGCCTCCGGAAACTCAATCCCGAAACAGCCTTTTAACCATGTAATTTAGGGTCTCATGTATATAATAGTAAGCATCTAAAAAGTATTAGAAATTAGATTTAGTCCAAAATCCAAATATTGTAATTTAGGTTTTTGTTCACTTTCCTTTATAGACTTTGAATTGTGCATGCTTGTGCTTGAACATCTAAAAAAAAGTTGGTACGTGGGTGCTACAAGAATTTTGGGCTCAACAACAGGATGCTGAAGCCGCTACACTGCTCCAGACTCCTTTGATACAAACAGCAATTTTACCTTGTAGAAATCAGTAAAAGTGTTGGCAACATTTAGAGCACTTACGCCACTTTACTTGGCCTTCAGACAGCCTTATCGATGGGTACTTGAAGCCAACCGTCTATGCTCTCTTTACAGCCAAAGACTCCTTTCAAAAACAGTAATTTCACCTTGCAGGACAAAGGGGTAAACCACTGCCTCGATTCCAGTGCAAGTAAGTTTTAACATGGTGGTGTTAGAACACCAAAGTCATCCAAAAACACAAAGAAACCAACAGGTCGAGGCAGCAGTAAACCCGCAACTCCTGTTTTCTACAAGGTAAAATTACCGCTTCTGTTCAAGGAGTTTGGTGACTGCGAAGAGAGCACAGACGGCAGCTCTCCCCATCAAACAGGGCTGCCTGACTGCTAAATATAAATAAATAAATATAGTAAACACTATACTGATATTGATTTTTTGGGTGGTCCTTTTTTAGGTGGCTAAAATACATTTTGCTGATTCCTCACTGTCTACAGCTGTCCACATGCAGGAGTACATTTCTTAGCTTCTGTGTTGGGACTTCTGAGGGAGCTGTCAATCAAAACATGATCTGCCATGCCAACATAGTGTTGAGTGATGTTCTAAACAACAAAATATGCTGTTTTTGAACTTGGTTTGCTAATAGTTATGAACATTTACTTTATTCAGATCTTTGTGGATGCTTATTGAGAAACTGAACTTTGATATCATATATACATTTTACTGTTTAAAGCCACGTTTCCAGGGGCTTTAAACAATAACAGCATTAAGTTCAGAAGCACCTCTCCCTGACACTGACATGAATCATAGTCTAGTGAGAGCTGGGAGGGATGTGGACGTTTTTCCATCAGAGGACTCCGTAAATCTGCCCCAATGACCGGCAGGTGAAAAAATAGAGCAAATGAGAGGCTCTGGGAAAGGAAACATAGCTGGAGACGAGACTTAGATGAATTAAAAACTGGTGGAAAATGCCTTGAAGAGCAGGGAAGACTGCAGCGATACATTTGTGCGTTGAGTGAATAAACTGTGGAACTGTCTAGTCATGGTTGAACTATGCATCACCGACACAAAGAAGCACACACTCGTGAAGACGAAATACACAAGGCTGATTGATTAGAACCTCAATCACTCTCACTCCCACTTGCTCTTGTACTTCCTATATCTGTCAGCCTCTATCAGCTGCTGTCTTTGCCTCGATCCATTCCCTCATAGTCCTACTTGCCCCCTTCCCCTCTTCTTCTTCGTCTTCTTCTTCTTCACTTTGCTTCAGATAGAGGAAGTGGTTTGTGTGCAGACTGTGGCTGGCTGGAACACTGTGCTGTGCACTGGGGAAGCCGAAATTTGAGCCCCTGTGCATTAAATGTTCCACTAGAGCAACAATTTCTGTGAGGGGAAATCATGCGGTGGGCCAGTGTTAAAGGATCCGAAGGGGTGGGGGGGCTCAGTCAGGGTAGGAGGGAGAGAAAGAGAGCGAGCTGGGGGTAGTAATGAGGGAAACTGCTCATGACTCTAAATAAGAACTTAGCCATTCTGGTGGTTGAGTTGGTTTTGGTGCACGCCATATGCTGTAGATCTGGATTAAAATCTGACCACATACCTTTGTTGCACATCATCGTCTTCTTTCCCCTCCATCATTCTTATCTCTCTCTCTCCCTCTGCTGTCAGCCGGCCACTGAAGCAGAAGAAACATCAGAAATTAGCTACAGAGCAAATTATATGTACAGTACTGTATGTGTGGGTGAGCGATTCAGGACACAGAAACACAGCGCCCTCTATGGACAGGCTTCAGTCCAAGACATATGTGATTGTATTAAATTTTAATCCATTGCAATGTTTTAAATAGCTGTTGAGGGCTTGTTGCAGAAGTTCTGTGCTGTGGATTTATTTACTAGTTAATAACGGACTTGAAGGTGTGTAGTGAGGCCTTACTTCTTCCCAAATAGGCAGTTCTAATAACACTTGAGGACAGTAATGCCTGACTCCAGATTTTAAAAAACATACATCAGGTCATGTTTGTACATATCTCCTTATTGATATTTTATCTTTTTAAAGTAGAGTGGGATGATTGTAGCTATTTAGGTCAACCAAAACATTTGTCACTGAATATTAGTAAAGTTATGTTGTGGAGATGCTGGATGGGATGTTTCAACCCTGTGTGTCAACTTCACCCCAAGCATAAAACAGCTTTTACATTGCAGTTTTCAAGTTGCCTATGCAAGCAGCCACTGGTCTGCAAGATTATTCATGCGATTGACTCTTAGTATAATGTGGTTTTCTGAATGGTGAGTCAGCTGAGAGGCCAAAGCACAGGGGTCCCTAGGTACACTTTCTGATTTTCCTAGCGGTTTGCATAGCCTTGCCAGTGTTCTATTAGAGGTAGTCAGCTTGTGGTTGGTTATATCAGATTCATCTGTTTTGTCTTTTGTAACAGTCATCTGCTGAGCAGATTGATTAAATAATGACTTACAGAGTAATGCTGTCTCTCACTTTACTTCAAGCGGAATGAATCATGAGGGATTCCACTGAGCACTGATGTGCATCGATGGGATTAATAAAACAATGAAGGGAATCCATGTACAAACATATTAGAAAATGTGACGCCTGCTGGCAGAGATTCAGGTTTGTAAAAATCTAACCACACATCTTATTGCTGCCAATTGTAATCTGAAGTGCTGCAATTACAGGGTTTATCAGCTGTGGAGAGCTCACCAGCTGGTCTACTACAACCAGCATACTAGTGGGAGAAGAATTTGAATAACTTCTCATGAATTTAAAGAGCATGATCAATTAGTTTTAGAGGCTTGAAAAGACGCATGACCAGCGGTGCAGCCTACAGATGAATCTAATCCGTAATTTTTTGGATACATTTTCCAACATGTGAACAAGCACATTGAGGGGGTGAATATGAAGTGAAGAAGTGAAGTAGATTTATGTTTAACACATGAGGTGACATTTACATTTTTTAAATTATTTTATCATTTTAGACATTTTACATTTCATTTCAGTTCTGTCATTACATCTACTGTACAGAAGGGCTCCACGATATAGTACAAATGAAATCATGTTGCCATTATTTTGCCAGATATTGTGATATGATTTATGATTAGAGAGAATCGTCATGTTTGCATCACAATTCTAATTTTCACTAAAAAAATATATAAATAAGTATGATGATGTGATATTTTGTTGGGGTCTGTAGCAAAATTTGTAGTCCGCATTTTGTAGGCTGCATCTCTGCAGCACTACAGTACTTTTAAAATGCATACTGCGATTTGATAAATTATGCAGCCCTTCTGTGCAATACTCATATTTGACAGATGTTAAGCAAACTGGCTCTTATTAATATTCTCTCATCATCAACAAACCAATAAATCATCATGTAAACAAAGTCAGCAATGTTTTGGCAGCCATTATAGACAGGTGCTACCAATGACATTAATTAAGGCCCCGTCAGAGTTTTTCCAGTGATGTCAGGTCAGTTTCCGGTTTAACCTGAGGGCTACCTTAATTAGAATCAGTGGTAACACCTGTGTTTAATCTACTATTTCATGTCAAAATATCTGCTGTGAAAAAGGTCTATTATACACAATTCTTCCAGATTCATTGGAAAATCAATTTGCTTGAACAAAAAAATAACTTCTGTAACTTGATATTTTTTAATTCCTGCTATGTTTTATATTGATCATAACAAGCTAGTGAGTGATTGATGTGACATCTATAGAGGCACTGTTGCAGTACAATAAAGCAATATCACAAGAGAGGGAGTGCTGTTTTACTGAATATCAGCACAGCTGTGATTTGGCTGTAGGCACAAGGCTGCAGGCTGTGCTGAAAATAATCACAGCCGTGCTGATTGTTCAGTACACCAGCACGACCTCAAGTGTGATATTGCTTTTATACAACAGTTTTACACACGCCATGTACTTGGCAACTATTTTGATATTCCATTAATTAGTTTATTTATTTTTTATTTTTTTGTAACATATGCAAGTAAGCGATGGTATTTTCCCTGATTAACAGGTATAAAGCTATGAAAACTGATGTGCTTGTGTCCTACTCCATGTACTTTTTCACATTAAAAGTGTGGTTCAGCAATCCCAGAGTAATAATCCCTGAATTATGCAGAAGATGCCCCCCATCTCCTCCTATCTCTATGGTCTGTGTTAGCAAGTGTAACGTCAATACAGACTAATGGATATTAAAACATCCATAAAGTGGAGTGATACATGTAGTTAGAAGTCCCAGTGCTGTTGTTCTCTTGGTCAGAGTTTCCCAAACTTTTTTCTTGGGGACCCACTTTCAAAGAATGATATACAATTATGCCCCGATCCAGGATAGACCTTATTAATAAACCTTGGTAAGACTTAATTTGTGCATAAAACATTTTTACTTCCATTTCTCCATCACCTTACATTATCTTGACTCAACCTGCAACGATTAAACGACTATTAAACTGAAAGCCAACTATTTTCATAATCAATTAATCAGTCTGGTTCATTTTTAAAGCAAAAAAAGGTCCAAATTCTCTGATTTCAGCTTCTTAGAGGTAAACATTTTCTGGCTTCTTTACTCCTCTCTGACAGTAAACTGAGTATCTTTCAGTTGTGGATAAAACAAGACATTTGAGGACATTATCTTGAACTTTGATCGACATTTTATGGACCAAACAACTACTCAATTAGTGGAAAAATTATTGCCAAATCAATATTTTTGACTATTTTTCACCAACAACTGATCAATCAATCATGAAAATAATGGACAGATTGTTTGCAGCCCTAATCTTGATGCATGTCATTGCAACCATATACACGTTTAATACGTTATAAATCACAAATAAATGCATTTAGTCTGAGTTAACATTGGTTTTATTTCCTCTCATCAGGAAAACGATACAGATATATATTTTAGCCCTAGTTTCTGCTTCTTTTGTCTTTTTTTTTTTTTGTAAGTTTGACACGTTTGCACTAATGGTTAATAATCAAGTCAAAGCTAAGCTAAGTTAAACAGGACATGTGCAGATTGTTTGGTAACACTCACCTCTGTTTTCAAGATTATTTGAAGTCTCTTCTATTCAGCTGTAACAGAAAAAAACCCGTCAAGGTTTATGTTTGCTATAATGATTTTCATCTTAAAGGCGTTTCCCAAGGAGTTACACTTCACCAAGGATTTGTCACCAGTCACTTCCCGTCGCCATCTTTGTTTGAGGTCGCAAAGAGGAGAGCCAAACTCCAGCCATGCCAACATTACGATTGGCTGGCTCCTCTCCTCCTTAGTAGGCTTAACATTGACCAAGACCACGTCGTAAAGCCAGATATTCGAGCCAGCAGTTCAGTAATAACGTTATAATGAAGCTGAGTCAACTACATCACAGGTTAGTTAGTGGTACACACTAAAAACCAGGCAGTAGCCGTAGCCATGATAACAGCAACAGCAATGCCCACAGCGAAAGGCGAGCATTTTCTGACAATTACCTTTGATATTTAAACACCATAACACTAGCTGCAATGATAGATAGAGTTATCATTTATGACCTTTACTTAACGTACTTTCAACTGCTATCTAGCTAACGTTAGCTAACATAATCACAACATTACGAAGCTACCCCTTGATAGCAAAAATGAACGCTGCCACATTACTATCTAGCTAATTGCAGTGCTTGTAATTGAGATTACCAACAAAGTGTCACAAAACTCACCTGGTAAACGGAAAGTTATGAATTAAGTTGTTTTTCAGTGCCGAATCTGCACCCGTCACACCCACAACCAGGTAACTAACGTTACAATATCAGTCGCGACCGCTCCCCCTGCTGGTCGCAACCGCTACCATGACAACGAGTCTCCACTGGACAACTGTCAGGAAGAGCTTCTAGAGGTGTCTTTAAAGCAGCGGTAAGTGTTTTTGATTGATCGTTGTCCTCACAATATTGGTTCCCATATATTTCCTTTATGTGTTAAAAAAAAAAAAGAGAGAGAGAGAGAGAATCCCTATTATAGTGATGATGATGGGGAATTTGTTTGATTTGTTAACGTTAATTGTGTTTATCAGAAACCTACAGCTCAATAGAAAAAGTAATAACTTTCCAAAAGTCTTGAAAAAAATAAGGAAATAGACCATTTTGACATGAACTAGTGGAGCAAACAGGTGTTACGAATGAAACTGATTAAAGGTTCCTTCCACTTCCTTCAGCTCAAACAGTCAGGGTGCTGCTATTGTGCAAGGTGACTCACTGGAAAGGCTCTGCTATACTGAATGAAATGGGGCCTTAATTAGTATTATTGATAACACCTGTGTTTACCCTACTACTTCAAATGAATATGCCTCCTGTGAAAAGGTCTGTTTCAAATACACTGGCAGTATTGGAGCCTAACAACTTGGAGGTAATAATAAGATTTCACCACAAGATGGCAGCAAAGGGTTAGATATGGTCGACTCCCCCCCAGGTTACACAGCTGTCAGAGGGTCAGAATTGTAAACAAGGAAATGAAATTCATAATGCAAAACAGACTCCCCATTATTCATTGGAAAAGAAAGGAATCGTGGATTTAAAGCATCCAGCTGAGCCAGGCAGTAGCCACTGTTGTTTTATTACTCAATTTATCAAAATGAATGTTGCCGACACACATGTATAATTATTTTCACTGTAAAAAAAAAAATTTGAAAAGTTCTCTCCTCCCGCCTCCTTTTTCTTTTCATAGGAGCATGTAAATGTCTGGTGGAACATATGAGAGATGGTGGCTCCTCCTGGCCTGCAGGTATTTACCACCTCCACCCAGTGGATGATGTCTGTTTCCCCCAACACCTTTTAATGATGTGAATTGGAAAGATTACGTACTTCCAACATCCTGAAGAATTTAACGTCAATATGTCACTATGGCACATTGTGTAAGTTTCACACTAGACCGTGCAGGTTATAGGAATGGTTAACTTATTATATTCTTTTCATTTAAATGGGCTGAAATACCAAACCAAAATGCTTAAAATAAGTGACTCTAGGATTGTCAATACATTTATTGGAACATATTAATCCTTGATAGTATGTTTCTTATGATAAAATACGATCTGCTTTATTACTATTTGAGCAATAACACATGTTCTGTTGTAGCCCAACTTTAGCAACAGACCAGATATTTTCTCATATAGATTTTAAACGCCCTCTCCCCCCACCCGCTACATGCACACAGACACAGGAAATACTATTGTTAGAGACAGGAAATACTCAGAGTGGGGCTCCAAATGACACTCCCAAAGACTGAGATTTAAGAGCAAAGTGACCACTGAATGACAATATGGGAGAGTGTGATAAAACCACAGTAAGACAGAAAAACATAATGACCTACCAGCGATGTCACTCAGTTTGGACTCCTGTCTTTTTCTGTCTCAGTGACCTTTACTCCAGCATGTGCAGACACTTACAGTACACACACACACTAACACACACACACACACACACACACACATACACAAGTGTGTACATGTAGATACACAAAACAAAGCGAGTATTGTGGGTCGCAGCCACAAGAGAAGAGTCTCACACAGCGATGGGAGGTTAAGCCATGGTAACTGAGTTGGAATCTTGGCCTGTCTCTAACATCCCTCTATTTACACAATTAGTATGACAAAGATGTGTTACTTTGTGAGTGTGGGTGCCTCTGTGCTACTATACTTGTGTCCTTAGAAGGACAAGAAAACATAAGAATAGTACTCCAAATGAAGAAACCATACCGATTCTGATTTCTTGGACAAATTGATCTGGATTTCAGACTTAAAAGAGCATTTAATAGAAGGTAAAGAGTTAGGACTGAACAGTTTGCAGTATCAGTATCATGACATTAATAAGAATATTTTGCGATAATGATATATATCACGATATGACAAATGTCTGCAAAATAAAATCAGACTGATTATCATTACAATTGAAAGAGCAGTGTGTGAGATTTAGAGGCATCTAGTGGTGAGCTTGCAGATTGCAAACACCTCACCTGTCCGTCCACTTCCAAACGTGTAGGAGAATCTGAGGTGGCCGTGTAACTTGCATAAAACACAAGTCCGTATCCAGAGCCAGTGTCGGGTGTCTCTGTTCTAGGCTACTGTAGAAATATGGCCTCCGTAGAAGAGGACCAGCACTCTCTTTAGTCATGAAAATGGCTCACTCTAAGGTAATAAAAACACAACTCTTATTTTCAGGTGATTATACACTAGCGAAAACATACTGCCATATTCTGCCAATAAATCCTTCAGAAGAATTAGATTAGAAGTTCAAGAGTTAGGATGTAAGAGCACAATTACAGTTTGCAAGATTAGCATCAGTGTATCCATATCATGACATTAATAAGAATATTTTGATAGTGATATATATCACAGTATGACAAATGTAAGTAAAATAAACATCATCTGAATTTTATGTCTTAAATACAATTTTGACAGGTCTTAAGAAATGATTGGGTTAATGATGAAACATTCTTTCATAAAGTTTCATTTTTCAGTCTTGCTTTTAACGGGAGAGTTCACCCCAAAATCAAATGACAGTGCTATTTATCCATCTAGATTTTTTTGGTGTGAGCTGCAGAGTTGTGGAGACGTTGACTGTAGAGTTGTCTGCCAGTTTCATGTTGGATCTACTTTCTTTCTAGTAGAAAAAAGTAGTTCTGGTAGATTCTACTGCAGAAAGAAAGTTCCAACATGAAACTGCTCACAAGGTATGTGGATTAAGCAAGTAACCAGGTCAAAGACACTGGTTCTGAATTTTTCAAATGTATTTTTTTGGTGCCTTGAGGATCACAAGCTGAATACCATCTAGTTTCATTATATTGGAGAGAAGGCAGACATCTCTATGGCCGATATCTCCAAAACTCCGCAACTCACACCAAAACAATCTAGATGAGTAAATAGCACTACAGGCCAGGGGGAACCTGCAGAAACCCTGTATAAGGTCAAACTGATCATCATGACAGTTGTGATCCACTTCCACACAAAACTCATTGTATTTCTGAAACAAAAACCTACTGACTTTTGTTAGTTTCTGTTACTTTTGTTAGTTTTAATTCAAATTCCATTGATTTAAACAACAGAATTTGGTCGTATAATAACACTATGTGATGATACAATCATTCTACTGCCCAGTGAACAATAATACTGAACTTTTGCTCAGCCTTTGTTTAGGCTTAGGTTAAAGGATACATGCAGAGCTAAACAGAGTCACAGTGTCCTCATAAATACAGCTTTACAACTTTTACCCTGTGTCCATGTGCATGTGTCTATATATTGTTTTCTCATATAGAAACAACTAGATTCAGTGTGGTTTGGACTTAACTCCGTACAAAAGTCCAAAATGTTCTTGTCTCTTCCCATCAATGCTTGTGTCACTCACACACACAGACACCCACATGCACATTTATACACACCGGATGACGTGCAGCTAGCTCCATGCCTGAGTAGCAGACTGCGACACAGCGTCCAACTCCCTCCTTCCCTCCCTCCCTCCCTTCTTCTCCTTTCTCTGTTTCTGCAGTCCTCTCCTCTCCTGTCCCAGGCAGCGCTGCTCCCGCCTCCTCCTGCAGCCCTGCCTGACTGCCCATCAATAAGCTGTATTAGCCCATCACTAATCATATTGCGAGCGACAGAGAGTGAGAGAGTAGGACAGCCAGACTTTGTGGCATCATCAGTGCGTGTGTGTGTGTGTGTGTTTGCGTGTGTGCAGCTGGGGAGGCAGGAGGAGGGAGGGGTGTATCCTAGCGAGGAGCTTTTCCCTGTTGTAGTAACCAACCGCACGCCGGCTGCCAGCCATTACTTCACTGCAGCAGCAGCAATCAGCCCCTTCGTACTTAGTGAGCCAGACACACTAACCTGTCTGTCCCCTCCTCCTTTCTTTCTCCCTCTCTCTGCATATTCAGCAGAGCTGCCCTCCTCTCCTCCTCATCACTCCGCCACTCCTGCGGCGTTGCTCTCTGCTTGAAGGGGACACTGGCCTGCTCCTCACCCACTGATTCTGCATGACTGTCACAAAGGTAAGACTGCTCGGGATGGGGAACAACTTTCAGCATGTCACCAGGCGTTAGATTGGACTGTGAGGGGTATCTAAGGTGTTATTCTCATGTTTGCGTGTGTGATCGTCTGTTGTGGAGTGAAGATGAGTTTTTGAGTAGTTGCCGGATAGTGCAAGGTTATCAGGATGCTGCTGCTGTCTGAGGATGCGTGTTAATGTGTGTTTGTATGTTCCCATTAACAATGCAGCATGATTATGATGAGACCAACATCCAGTTCTGTGACTACATTCTCTTATCTGCAATGCATACCGGCAACAAATCATTCTGGGTGTAGAAGTTATTCTTTTTATCTGTGTTGGAGCGGTATAAACTTTATTTAGATGAGACTCAGAGAAGAAATGAAATATCAGGCCTGGCATTTGAAGACTAAACTGTTTCTTTTTGGTGCTGTCATTTTGTACAAGACTCCCTGTCAATGTGCAGGACTGTTGAGAGACGTAGTGTTGGTGATGGTGATGATGATTCCCAGGTTTTGGTTGGTTTTACAGTTTTGTTCATTTCTGTCAATAAGAATATGAGAACTGGTAAGCAGGTCCATATGGATTTGATGTTTTGTTTGCTAGCAGCTTCAGGGAATCAGGGACATCACAGTCAGAATGAGAAATACTTTATTGATCTCTGGGGGAAATGGGGTTATGTTACAGTTGCTCCCATTCAAGATTAGAAATATATAAGCATAGAGGAATTCTAAGAAAAACAGAAATAAAATTTTTGTAAAATATGTAAAGATGTGTGCATTATGGTACATATTACAAAAATATATAGAAAAAAGTGAAAAATAAGAAAGTATATCTCTTAAAGTCCCACTGTGGCTTTGACAAATAGTGATTTATAACACTAATTAACAGAAAGATGACAATTGCAATATTCAAATTCTGGCTCACAGTTTTCTAAGGACTTCACATGAAAACGTAACTTGAGCATTTCGGATTTTAGCAGTGTTAGTGTGCTTCAGTTATATTGTGATTTCTCTTGAAAGGTATAATATGAAACAATTTTCTTTAAAAACAATGTATAGATATAGTTGTGGTGTCTGTATCTGCAGAGACCCTGCCCTCTGCATTATTTTGCTGTGCTCAGGATGCTCTGCCAACCCAAAACATCGATATTTGATGTTCTGGTATCTTTCTGGTGCATTTACAAACAGCTCAGACAAATCCTACTGATTCTGCCTTTAATCTACTGTGGATTGGATTGTACCTCATTTGTACATCGCTGTGGACAAGTGTTTGCCAGATGAATAAATGTAAACGTAACAGTTCAAACTGTCACAGCATGGGGACTTGCCCACATTAGGGGCTGGGAAGCAGGTTCCCACAAGGCAAACCACTAAATTTTAGGGTTAAGAGTTGGGTTTCGGTCAACAGGGTTCAGTTTGTTCAATATGGTGAAGATTATGATAAATCTCCTGGGAATGAGATGTAAGTCAATGCAGTGGCCTTTCAAGTGACAGTGACAAATGTGTGTGTGTGTGTGTGTGTGTGTGTGTGTGTGTGTGTGTGTGTGTGTGTGTGAGGAGTCTTAAAGTAGGTGTGTCAGCTAGCTTGGGTGACTGTTTATATACACCCATGTGTGTACTGGTGGTCTCAGTCTGTGCTTAACGCTGCAGCAGCCAGTTCAATCCTCTTAATCAATTAACAGAGGGAGAGACTGAGCGAAAGACAGGGACAGAGAAACAGAAGGAGACACGCAGAGAGAGGAAATTAGCACACCTACTCCCACGTAGAGAATTAACCTGGACCAAAATAGATGACCCAGTGTAGACACAGGACAATGGCCTATTTACTCACACTTATGTTCCACACCAAAGTTGTGTTAATACAGAATGGCGTCGTTGTTTTATTTCCTTCCTGCAGTCTCTTAACACAAAACCACACAAATTCATAGACGATTGCTCTCAAAGTACAATTTTTCTGCCTGTGTGTGCGAGAGATTGTGTGGGAGGTGTGTGTGTGTGCCCCGCTGCGTAGGTGGACGTTCTCCACTATGAGAGCTGGAAGAGGAAAAAGGTCAGGTGCTCATGTGTTGGCATAGAGCCAGAGCCTAAATCTGACTGTAGACAAGACCAAAGGCATTGAGGAGAATTTTAATGAATACACACATTATTATTATTTTTTTTGTCTTTGCTTGCATTTTGATTCCTACCTGCACTTATGGAAATGAGATGAGGAGGAAGGAGTGAAGAAAATAAAAGGAAAGGCTAAAACATGCTTTGACATCTCTGTAAAAAAAAAAAAAAAGGTATGAAAGCACATTACCCAGTGGTATCTGAAAGATGACGGCTGTGTGGGAGAAGCAGAGAGGCAGAGAGAGTCTAGGGAGCTGTTTTCATGGCTGTGCCTGCCAACAGCAGAGAAGTCACCTTGGGAGGGATACAGGACAAGAGCTTCTGTGCTGACGGGGCTAAACAGCCCTCTACCCCTCAGCACACACTCACAGACTGACAGTATTCTTTAGACACAGGTCCTGCAATGCCTACTTAGTGTCACACCAAGATTTGGTTTGTCCTGACCTCAGTACAGATTTACAATGATTTGTAATGGCTACATAGACATTTAAATATGTAACATAACCATGACATTAATGCCATCTCTTAAAATTAGCTGTAATGTACATTTGGGGTTTATGTTGTATTGGTTATGACCACCAGCAGTTCATCTAAACAGCACAAAATTACACAAATAAGTGGAATTACAGGAGGAGCGGTGCCACTTGGATTATCTGCTTATACTCGTTAGCACATCTGCATATCTGATTCATCAAAAACTCAATTAGAAGCTCAATAGGAGAGTTGTCAGATAATCTTTAAGTGTCTGTGCTCTCATTTAGTAAGTTATAAGCTGATTTTCTGCTGTGAGACATTTTGCATCAACAACCCATTAAGTGGGACAAAAGGAGAAATAAAATGTTGATGCATCACCAGACAAATCATATAAGTAAGTATAATTTAGTATGCTGAATGCTGTTTGGGCTGCTGTGCATCTCACTTTTAAATTTTACATCTTTCACATTTGGAATTTTTAGGGTCTAAGCCTACATATGATTGCACATCATGTGCGGTCATGTGCTTATATGAAGATTTTTATACTAAAATAATCTCATTATGCAACCAAATCAGAAAATTTAGCAAAAAACATTTCAAATCTGCAAAAAGGAAATAAGACTTTTTTTTTTAATCCTAATGATCAAGAAAAGAGTTGTGAGATTGTTGAGTCTGTTGTGTTCCTGACTTTGCATGTTGTTCTTGTAAGTCATTTAACCAGTTTCTAACATTTTCACAGTGGCAGGTGTCTCTAAATAATCTAAAATAATGACACACTTCCAGTCCATTCTGACATCTGTTTTTACTGTAGCTAGTTAACATATATTGCTTATTAGGGCTGTGTACAGGCAAAAATGGCAATGTGATGTCATGATACAGGGGATATGATTCAAGATATTGTGATATATTGCGATACTGTATGCAAAATGATATATTGCTGTCATGGTATAAAGATCAAATCTAGCAGTTGGGGTTTTAAACACAACACAAAATTAACCACTGCCATGAATCTTTGCCTGTATCACCATATCACAATACAGTGTTTGGAGAATTAATACCGTATCACAAAATATAATATCATACTAAACAAGTACATTAGAGCAACAGTGATTAATTGATTATTAGAATAATACCCAGCTATTTTGATCATCAAGAATTGGTTTGAGATTTTAAGCAAAAAAAGTCAAAAATCTGTGATTCTAGCTTCTTAAATGTTAACATTTTTTGGTGTCTTTACTCCTCTGTGACATTTTTCAGTATTTTCTGGCATTTTATAGACCAAACAAGTAATTGCTCAATTAATTGAGAAAATAATTGAGAGATTAATCGACAATGAAAATAATTGTCAGTTGCATCCAGCATTAATTTTCCAAAGCAGGCGCACTGATGTGCAAACACTTCTTGCTAGAACAATTGTTCCCCAGGGGCCGATGGTGCCGCAAGATTTAGCATATCACTGTTTTTATTGTTTCAAAACTTTTTAAAAATTGCAGACAGAGCCCATATAACACATCATATTAACACAATACACTTTCCGGCTCAGGAGTTTATCAGGAACTCAGCAGTCAGAAAAATTGTGACCATCAGTTCAAGAGATGGAAAGATTTGACACGGAAAACAGATCTCAAAGAAATGCTGATACATCTCTGCTCTCAACACAGTCTGACAGGACTGAGTCAGAGCCATCAAAACTAAAATCAGACCCAACACTAGTTGGCCAACAGCTAACGGACAGGTTGTTGCTGCTTTTGGGAGACGGATATCCAAACAGTTGCAAAACAACTCCCACACGCTGTCCAACTTGCAATTTAACATTTATTTGTGATGTTTTTTGGTACTAGACCTTCACCAGGCAAAATCGGCCACTTGTCCCTCTCCTACACACCTGTCTCATCAAATACACTAGATGTGCAAAGTGTTCTTTTGTTCTCGGAAGACGGATATCCATCATTGTCCAATAGCACATTCACTGTGGCACTGCGAGTTACCAATGTTGCGTATGTGTCATCTGGCTCTCTCATCTCTGGCATCCCTGTCAGTGGAGTCAGACCTGCAGGTTTAGCTTCTCTTACATCAACAGTAGGCGCACATGTCCCATTAAAATGCCTGCAGCTATTTTTTTGTTTTGTTTTGTTTGTCCTTGTACACCTTTTAATATTGAAGAAAATGGTCCAATATTATTTGTTTATTTTAATTGATATAATACAATATAATATCATTTTAAAAACTATCATATTTAAAACCAGTAAGTGTCTGTACATATATGCATGTTTTGTTATTGAGGGTTGGGTGGCTGCTTCTGTTGACCAGAGACAGATATAGATGATAAATGTCAAATGTATGTATTTGTTTCTCACTGTGATAGACAGATCAACAAACAGAGAGAGAGAGAAACTACCATTCACTCTTCTGTCAAAATGCTGACATTGAAAATAGGTCAGTGCATGTTTAAATCCATGGCCTTTGCTTTCAAACATAGCCTTACTGGACTGAGTCCTCTGTGAGACTGGACCCTAAGCTCTTTAGCTTTTTAACACCAACAGCTTTCTGGCAATTGTTTGTTTGGGCCTGGAACTTTATCCCCTATATTGCTACCAAATATCATAATACCGCAAACTCAGCATCATAATATGATTTGTAAAATACCTGCAGGTAATACATCCCCTAAATTGCAGGATGATATTATAATACTGCAGCTTTATGAGCAGAATCAACCCTCTGTGTGTAACTATGCCAAATGCTTCCACAGTGCTGGGACAAGGACCTTTTAACACTGCTGACGAGTTGCTAAGGAGATGGATGATGCACTACCTAGTGGAGTTTTCTTCAACCAAAATATAAAGTACTGCATAGTACAAAGGCCTCATGTTTTTTTTAGAAATATCCAAAAACGGTCCAACTAGTGTTTTTGCATGTTTTGGATGTTTTATCCCTAAACATTATATAATGTTTATACCTGGCTAAATGCCCAAAAATAAGGCTAAATATCCATTTATTCATCAATAAATGATTTGTGTTTGTGGGGGCCTCTGTGCAACGCTGTTCCAAAATGTGAATTAGCCTCTGTATTGTTGTCTGGGAACCTTTTGGAAGCAAGTGCCAATTCTATGCAGAGTGCCTTTAAATGATTGCAGAGCACGAGCATATGGGATGCAGAGGAAAAGTACTAATGGGGGGGAATGGGCAACCAATGTATTTTTTTTTATCTCCAAAACTGCAGAACCAAGCAGAAATACAGATGAGAAAGAAGTGAGAGGGACATATGGGGAGGGGGCTTGAGTAAAGTTAGCATAAACATTGTTGACACTGGTCCAACTAAGGCTGAACCAGTCAAAAAAAAAAGTAAAGGAAAACATCCAAAGAGTGGTTGAATGACCCCAAACAGGCTATAGCCCCTGGTTGTACCAGACTATCTGTAATAGGTTCCAGTTTGTTGATCTCACATATTTCTTTACAAACTGAAATGTGTTTAGCTTACATTTTTGCTCTAATATGAGTTTCTTTATGTGTATGAATTTCCAAATCATGATGCCCTGCTGATTTTTTTTCCTCAAAGCCCGGGAAGATCAAATGTAACAATGAATCATGCACACTGAGTTCATGATGTGCTAACGTTTTGCAGAGGTCATAGGTTACACAGCTTATTTTTATACAGTAAATGCACTCGATTATGAAGTCATCCTCTACTTGTGATCGCTTTGTTTGACGACTTGAATGTACTGAGTGAACAACGCAAATATAAATCGCAGACCACCTGCTACAACATCTGACCAAAGCCAGCTACGTCAATATGCGATGCTCATGCATCCCGTCTGTTTTGGGGTTTGTTTGTTTTTTGGTTCGCACCACCAGGCCTGAAAAAAACACTGCATTTTTTAATTTCCATTGAAAATAGTCTTGCAGATACAATATTTGAAGCATCATTAGTTAATTTATTATAGGGAATCGTATTGTTTTATTTTGTCAGAGTCACCTTATCATTGTTGCTGCTGAAAATGCTGTCGAGCTTTGCTGTTGTTTGTCTGCAGAATATTCATACTCCACTGATGTTATGTGAAAATGAGTACAATAGTGTGATGAACATGAAATAATACTGTATGTTCTTCTTCAGTGAGAAGCTTATTACTGCACACATCATGCTGCTCTTAGTGGTGAAACAAAAAAACTGCCAACGCAGCTAGCACATCAGGGCACGGCATGAGATGGTTATTACTATATCCGGACACTGTGTTCTCATTTGCTGTGTGATTGCATGTATGTCTGTGTGTGTATGAGCGTGTGGACGTGGGTGGGAGGGCACAAATGTGAGTTGGCAGACACATTACAGTATGTGTAGGTGGGTGGAGAACTTCCATCACTACTACTAAATCGGTACAGAGTGTTACTGATCTTGTGATATCAGCAAAAGAACAAACCTGTTCATCTGCTGTCTTTTGACCTGAAACTCTCCCCCAGCTCATGTGAACGTGTGTGTCTACTGTACGTCCTCAAAACTGTTCGACTTCATCTCAAAGAAGCTAAATGAAGCCCTGCAGCTCGCAGCTGCTCTCTTACATAAGATACAAGTAAGAAGAGCAAACCCATACAGTAAAACTACTCAGCTTGTTCAGTAAAAGACCACTTCAGTGTCCTCCAACAATACAGGGGGGCATCAGAGGCTAGCTCTAGCATTGATCGTTGCCCTGAGTTACCTTCCTGTCAGTTTCAGTTTTGCTCTAAGTCCACAGGGCTCAAGGGAGAGGCATAATGGCCTCAGTGGGATTTCTCTGAGCAAGACACTGACCTCTTCAGAAGCCTGAGGTCACCCAGACGTCCGTCTGCCAACCGACCTCCAGCCAGAGACGTTGGAAAATAAAAGCACAGAAGGACTGAAGTCTGTTTCATATTCAAAGCAATTTCTGAGCATTTTGTAAACTATTCAGCTGTTCCAATAAAACATAACAGCGAGCTGCTGGAGCAGGAAGAGCTGCTCAGACTGTTCTTTTGAATACTCCTTTGATTAGAAAGCTGTGATTTGCACGGCAACCCCTAAAATGGTCCAGTTGATTTTGGTTGGATACCACAGAAAGAGCAGTGTGCCAGGGCTGTGAAGGGGGGTGGGGAGAAGGACAGAGGGACGCTGAGGGGGGAGAAGAGTGACTAAGATGAGGAGGGGGAGGACTGGCCTTTGGAGTACCCCTTTTTGTTCCTTTAGACACCAGCAGAAATGCTCCCCAGCTGACACTAAAGGGAGTTTGTGTGGTGATAAATGATTGTCTGTTCCCAGAGGGCGGACACTCACACATACACACACACACACACACACATACACACACACATGCTTATGCATATATTGCTATACTTCAGAGGACAGTTTATGACTTCATTCATTTTCAGGCTCATAATTCTAACCTTAACCATCTGCACTGCACCCCTAACCTCGCCCTGATCCTATTTTAACTTTAACCCTCAAATTAAAAGCCGAGCCCTCAAATAGGATTTTGCAAATACATTTACCCCATCAGGACACACTGCTGAATGAATGCATAAAAAGCTCATGCTCAGATATTGTCTCACGGTTTGAACCCTGGCCTGGTTGAGACCTGCTGAGGTCAAAACTGGTTGGTTTGTTGTAGTTGTTTCATGAGGAAACCACGTAACTAAAAACTCCGAACAATAAAAATTGCCCACTTGCCCGGGGCAATTCATCACCTTGAACTTTGAAAAACTTTTTCACTATTTTCTAACATTTTCATAGACGTGGCGGTCCAAGATTAAACATTTAACACACTTTACTTTAGTCTCTATTGTTATTTAATAACTGCCGATGAAACAATTTGTACAGGGACAAGTAAAAATTGATTTTATACAAGTGGGTCAGAAATCTACTTGGGGCAAGTGAAAAAAAAAACATTAATGTTAAAACCTAGACATACTCCTCTATGTATGAGTTCAGGATGGGCCGGTCGATTCTGCAGGATCGATACATTCATACTCACAGGCCACTCATTTGGTATAATAAAATATAAAAACAGAAAGCGTGGGTGGCTGCATCACTTCCAAACATTTTCAGTACTTTTAGTATTGCTTGTGCAATCAACAGTCCTGATATACTATTTAGCTGGCTTGTGTCACATGACTGTGGAAACCTAAATGATATTGATCATTGTTAAAGTGGTATGGAGTAAGTGTGCTGGCATTACCCTTTTTTCTTTGACAGTTTCTGATAGTCTTTCACTTGCGTGATGTGCAAATACTTACCCTCCCTCTACTGTGGACATCTATGAGACAGGAGAACTGAGCCACACTTCCACATTAAACTTATGAGAGAGGGCCCCTCTCTCTTAAAACATCCATGAAGATCACAGAAAGGAAACGTGGAGCGGTGTAGTGCCACTTTTTTTACCTGTAGATCAAATTATAGCAAGACCCAGAAGAAAAGAAAAGCTCAAAGTAAGAGCTCCGCTTTGTCTAGCCTGCCTTTCCTGGACATTAATGAGCTCAATTTAATACCGATATGAGTCTTTGACCATTTTCTCATACTTCTAAAATCTGGCTCCAGAGAAATAGGCTTTGTCTCGTCTCAGCCTGAGTTTTCAATTTTTTGATCTTAAATAATCAGCTCTTGAAATAAGAGTGAGATCTAAAAGAAGATTTGATTGTCTTAAATGAGATCTTATATTTGTAAATATAATATTTATAAAACCAGAAACCTCTGAGACACTTATGAGTTCAGCAAAAGATCTCCTGCTTTGTTTTGTTTTGCTCCATTTTACTCCTGGCCAAGAGTTTTGTTGCCTAAACCTAACCTAACTTTAACTGAAAACTGAAAATAATATAATAATAAATATTATAATAATATAATATAATATAAATAAAAAAACCTTTAAATAACAGGAACCACAGACATGTAATTTCACGACTGTCAAATTGTAGTCGAGAGCAGGACTCCAACTCCACTTTCCTGCAGGGCAGCCCTACACCTAACCCTGTTCATCCAGCACAGCCTGTCTTCAACAGTAAATTTTTCACTCTTTATAGCTAAAAGAAGAGGGTACGTGTGAACAGCCAAATACCAGAGTACAAATAGACACTCCATGTATTTTATTAAATTTTTTAATCATAATATGTGTAAAACAGAGCATTTTTACACTTATTAGCACAAACATTTTTATTGTTAATTTTACTGTACTGTATTTTATTGTACTTTTACTATACTCTATTGTACTGTGCTTCTTTTGTAAGAAATTTGTTACTAATGCCCGGCAGGTGCCATGTGTAAAAATTGTAACAAAAAATATTGGTATCCTATCCAATTTAAAAAGATTAGATTTAGATTTGATGGACACTGAGATGTACTTTATCATGAAGTCTTGATTCTGTAGGTCTGAGGTTCAGCCCTCGCAAACATAAAAGCGCCAGAACACACACATGTACATGCTTGTTTCTCTGCAGCAGAAGCTTTATATTTAACCATACTGACGTGAATTCTATATAATTCAAAGTAGCATTCCAGCTGTGTTCAGTGTGTTTGCAATTACATATCTGCAAACACCCCAATTATGAAGGAGGCCCACGCTGCTCTGATGTCAGGCGCACATATGTGGTTGGAAAGACGTCTGAAAGCCATTTTCAGAGTGTTTATGGTACAGCTCCTGCTGTTAAATGTAAGGCTGTTAAGACTCTCGTAGCATAAAACGATTCAAGATTCGTTTCAAGATTTGAAATCTCAGTGATTATCCTGTATCGTTTTCATATGCTTTTGTAGTGATTTTATTCACCCAATCAAAATAGATGATAAACGTTTGCTGTAGAAAGGTTGCACACATTTACACACACGCAAATCCAAGCACATCCACACTTAAACTGTCTAAATTCTTTACTCGGGGCACCTCGCCCACCATAAATCTTAATTGAGTCTGATTTAGACTACTGGCCATTTGTCAAGTTTAATGTTTGCCTGCACACTCTCTCTCTCACACACACAAACACACACACACAGACAGACGCATTAAATTGAGGGCTAAATCGCCAACCTAGCAACCCAAAACCTGCTATTCCTGGAGCTGGAAAAATACACAACAGCTTAACAGATTAAGAATACTAAATCCAGATTTGAGCTTTTTTGTTTCTTATATTCACTCTAAATGGAGCAGATAAAAGAATTAATGCACAGAGAGCAAGCTCTGTGTGTGTGTGTGTGTGTGCGTGTGTGAAAAGGGGGGCAGACAGAAAGTGTGAGAAAAATAGAAGGAAAAAGGGAAATAGTTGTGAGAAAGCCACAGAAAAGCATTCACCGCAGGAAGACATTCAGATCTCATGAGCTCATTGCCTGTCAGAAAGCTTCCTTACTGCTCAATGTGTGTGTGTATGTGTGTGTGTGACTGTCTGCGAAAACTGTACTTTTCAAATGTGTGTGAAAAGACTGTAGTGTGTTTCCAGAAGAGTTGGGAAGCTCTTCTTCCCTCGTGTCACTGCATGATTCATTCCTCCACTGCGAATGCATTCACACAGCCCAGACGCTCATATTATAGTAGGTGACTTTCTCACCAAAATATGACTTGAATTCATTGTGAAAAGTGCACAGTGGAAAGCTTTGTTGCGGCTTTTGTTGGATAAAAGTGTTCATTTTTGGATTCCCCGTTGGGAGGTTGCTGGAATAAAAGAGGACGGAATCATGGGAAATTATTTGCGAACCTCCTCCAGAGGAAATAAAGACGCAGGAGAGAGTGACCATTACCAGCATCCCCTCACCCCTCCAGCTGAGATTAGGTGCACATCCTATGGAATCTGTGCATGTGTGTGTGTGTGTGTGCAGCCTGTGCAATCAGGACATAGGATGTGCTTCCTGTTTGTGGGCCTGGGGACAAGGCAATAAGTGCACTGAGACAGATGGGTGTTTTATTTTAGTTGTGTGTGATTGTGTGTAAGGGGTGGGAGGGTAGAAAGTATTTTGTCCACTGCTGTAATTGTCCCATAGTCTGGTATTCAACTGTGATTAAGGTGGGATGATTACTTGAGTCCAAAGAGAAGCTTCAGGAGTTTTATCTGATTGGTTGAAGTTAGCCCGTATTTTCAAACAGTTTTTAAGGATGACTTCCCAGATGGTCCTGGGTAACAAACCGTCTGGTGTGTCAGGTTAAATTTTAAGACCATTTATTGCAAAACTGTATGGAATATCAAAAATCTTAAAAAGTACCTATTCCTGGTGGTTGGTCCAGAGATGTTCTGTACCAAATTTGGTGACGATTGCTCAAAATTTGTAGAAGGACTGGTGCAAAAACTCAAAATGGCAGAAAATTGATGATGCAAACTTGCGTGACATGTATGAATAGATTTGTATTTTGTTTCTGAAACTTGAAGTTCAAAAGTTACAGGCCAAAACTTATTGTTCAGTGTTATAGCTCCAACATTTGGCCAAATCGCACCAAATTCAACACTGCCATAATTTTGAAGTTGATCGGATTAACAGTTGTTGAGAAAATCAAAGGACACTCAGATAGACAGCCAGAGATTCTTTCCTGGTCATAAGTCAGTATTAGTTTAAATGATTTGTTGCGATTTTTCAGAGTTAATCTCTGTTAGATGGATTCCAACCCTGTATCCTCTATTTTCCCTTTGAGCAATCCTCCTCTCTCATACTCAACCTTTCTGTTTTTCCTCCACTCCGCTAGTGCTACATATCAGTACAAAATCTCCAATTTGTTCCTGTCTCTTGTCTCCACTTGTAAGTGTCCCTTTGGCCTTCAGTCTCCATTATACCTTAAAGCTGCAGGTACATGCTTTCTTCTTTTTTTATATATATCTAGCTATCTGCCTGTCTTTGTATTTATCTGTCTTTCTTTTTTCCTTTCTCTAAGTCTCTCTCTCGTTTAGAGGCTACTAAAACTCCTGTGGCTATTACAACAGAGTTATAGTGACACAAGAGGCACTCTTGTCAGATGGTATCTGGCTTTAGCACATTGAAACAGATTGAATGGCTTGCAGCAGCTGTACGGATGTTATTTATATCAGGAAACTCAATAGAAAAAAATGGCCATTGAGTGTTCCTTTCTCATTAGTCTTTAGTCCCACAGGTGATTACTGCAATTTCGGGGGTCTAAGAGCCTGCTCAGACCGGCCTTTATGACAAGGAGATTTGTGACAGAAATAAGTTCATATCATCAGCTGCCAGCTGTTATATTGTATTAGCTTATAGTTACACATGCTTCTATTATTTTGTTCACCCCTTTTATATTGGAAGCTAAATACCAAAAACCTCTACTGTTCAAAAGCATGAAAATTACATCCGACAAAATGGTCATAATTAAATCAACACCTCTCTATAAAACAGTTTCAACAGAAACAGAACATTATAACCTGCATGAAGGTAGGATTAATTGCTTTCAGACTGCATTAGTTTTAGCCAGGTGTACCAAATAAACTGGCAAATATAATAATATTGGAATGCATAAACATAGTCATAAATAAGTTAGACAAAGCAAGAAACACGACCAGTAAGTCAATCAGACAGGTTTTAATTAAACCCGCTGGGTAACCAAACTTACTTAGCAGAGAAAACGAAGGCAAATGGTAAAATTATGACCAAGGTGGAAATGCATCGTGATCAGAATGTGATCTTGTTCTTGGTCTCGTTCGGATCTTAGATCTCACTGATGCAGATATTTCTTTTTAGCTAATATACGATATACATTGTTGTTCACATTTAGAGAGCAAGCAAGCGAGAAATCTGAAAATGACACGTCTCTAATTACTGATTACACAACTATTTTGCCATGAAAGCGTCAAAAGATGTGTTATTCTGCACAAAAAATGAAAACAATACTTCGGTGAGAAATAACTTAGCAAGGCATAATTTATCTAGTCACAGAGTTGTCTACATGCCGGTACAGCAACACACAATGACAAACTGACACAACATTTTTTTTTTTTACAAAGAAAATAGTAACTAAATGTATTACATTTGTCAAATGTAGAAGAGGAGACAAATAAATTAAGAACGTGTCATTGACAGCGCTTCAAAAAGTTTATAAAGTTTCTCCTAACTCAAAATCTCAGAAAACTGAGGGCTTCCTCACTTCAAATAACGCACACTCAAGTTTTGCTCTGGAGAACAAAGATCTGATCTCAATTAAGGTAACAAAAACACATTAAAAATACCAGGTGTAAAGGCAAAATCAAAATTGTTTATTGTCTGGATAACTTATCCAGATACTGATCCTACTTTAATACCAAATGGAAACAGAGTGAAACTGTTTGACATCCACAACCGTTTCTACCAACTACCTGGTTCAACATTTACTTTATTTGCTGTAATTTTGTGTGATTAGGAATAAGCGGCATCTTGTGCAAAAATGTCAGCTTCTTTACAGTCTGTTTGACAGTCTGACTGCTTGTTTCTAGACCGGTGTGGTTACTGTTTTCCCAGATCACAGAAATGTAAATATACATTTAGCATAAACCAACAGGAATAATGGCCCACACTGTATTAAAATGCAATCATGTCGAGAAACCAAGCTGTCCCAACTGATTCAATACACAGGACTCTTCTAGTTGAGATTGTGCTCTTTGGTGAACAGAGGCACTGAGAGAGGAATTCACTCTTTGAGTATCTTTACAGCTGCACTGGTGACGCTGCAGTGGTCGATACATGTCATCTGCGCAGGCCGTTGCGGTGCCACTGCAGTGACAAGCCGGGTGGTCCATTTTCTCACTGAAACAGAAGCCGCCTGGTTGATGAAGTGTCATGGAATCTACTTATGTAATTTTATCCCACATCACACTCTCAGGCATGAAGCTGACAATAGCTCAGCTGTGTACTGTGTGTGCTGTGTTTTCATTTCCTGCATGCTTAAGCAGCGTCAACTCGCATTTGAGGGTCAGTCTATCATCGGTGCTGACGCCTAATGTTCTGTGATTTGTTTATTTCACACACGTGGCATCCTGGTCAGGTACTGTGATGTCTTGAGCTGGTGATAAACATGAAACATAGCGCAGATTATGAATTCATCTTTGTGTGCATTATAGGTGGAACTGTACTGTATGTTGCTCTAAATGAGACACAGCTGAAGAGTGAACATAAGAGAGCAATGAGTGAGGAGTGGGGCAACGAGTGAGAGCACATCCACGGTGGATGATAGTACCACCCACACTCTCTCTCTCACACAGCACACACACACACACACACACACACACACACAGACATCTGCACTGGAGTGCATCAAGGTCAAATTCAGCTCTGTATTTCGCCTATGGGCACTGATAGCAGTGTAAATATAGATAATAGTCTCTCTGCAGCACAAAATACTTCATGTTTTTTCCATTCCTCATGTGCCTTCTTTCTTCATGTGTGTACTATCCTTTATATTGAACATATTTTAATAACTGTGCTACAGTCTGTGCTAAAATCTGTTCAGAGCTGCTGCAAATAAGATACGCAAACAAATGAGTTACACAAAAACTGTAAAAAATAATTTTAAAGGTAGTTAGTCATGGCGGTTCACTGAACAAACTGATGAGCCCATGAGGAGATCACATGAACCATAAACACATAAGCCTCTTATAAAGGCTCCAGTATATGGTGAAAGTGTCAGCTCTGAGCCACAGATAAAGCCTGGTACGTCAGCAGTTTGTTAGATGAGTTTTACAAAAGCAATCCGTCTTATAAGCGGGGCTTTTTTGAATTCAATTGATTCTTGGAGAGCTCAGGCGCCAGGTGGCACCGGGGGAAAGCAAGCTAGTTCAGAAATCCTTCACGCTTGGGTTTTACCGTTTTGAACAGTGTCCATATGTGGGAAGTTGGTAAAAGAGAGTGTTCTTCTTGCTGCACTAGTGACTCCTAGTGGTTGGTCAGGGTGTCTGGCGCAGGAAATGGATCTGGGGTGGACAGCGTACACAGAACACAGGGTTCCTACACCATATGAAAAAGTGTAGAATTTCATTTTAGTAATTTCCAGGTCTGTAAGTATGGAAAATATACTAAAATATTTGTGTTTCCAAGAAAGTGCAGGCCAGAGTAAGGATGTGCGTGATTGGTCAACTACACTATTAAATGTTGCCACCCTCGCTAGTCGGCGCCAGAAATACTAGTCGTTTAACCTATTAATCAATATTTCATTCATGCCCAATGCCAGTTAACTGTTGCCTCTAAAATGTTATGCAGCTGCCCGCCACTAGTTGGGGCTGCAGCCCCATCAGATGGTAGCCCATCTTGCCGTAAGCGCATATGCCCTGATGGCCCAGGCAACCCCTATCAGCAAAATCGGACAGATGACAGCTCGTAAGACCTGCATGATTTGGCTGTGTTTTAATCTAGAAAATGGAAATAATATTAAATGTAGATTGTAACAGAATAAACTGGTAAATAAGCACTTGATTGGGTCAACATGTGACCACATTAAGCTCAGACATGGACATTAGCCTGCAAGCAGAGCAGCTGCTGCTGCTAGCGTTGCTAATGTTAGGCACACTGTGTGTCAGTCTGGCAGCTTAGATCAGCTCTGGGTCGTTTACCTGCCGACACTGTGATCCTGTTCGGTCTGAAAAGTTGAAGCATTTAATGAGTTGTTGTCATGTCTTGTAGATTAATGTGTAATGTTTGTATCGCACAGCACAGAGTGGCATGCATTTCAGCTGCTTTTGAAGTACAATTTTGCAATTGTAGATTGTGATTAACGGCTTCAAGTGGCTCTTAATATGCACAGTATTTTTTTGGATAATGTTTAACATTATAAATCAAGCCTAATGAATTATGCTCAAGTTTAACTGCTCTCTGGGTATTTTCTTACTGTTAGACCAGTCGATTAGTCTAAAGTAAATTTTGCATTTAATCGACAGGGAAATTAGTTGCCAGGTACATCTCTAGGCCAGAGTGAGTTTGACGTTGTGGAAAGCAAGGTGAAAAAAGTGGCGTGCGACTGAACGCACACTCCTACACAGAGCTGCCTCAGAGCTGCATTCATCATTCATGATGCAAAAGTGGCACACACTCCAGTGGCATCTAAAATACACTTTGGTTATTGAAGAATGTGATTAACTGGTTCAAAATGGCTTTTAAAGCTCAATTTAAACTGTTTTCTGAACGTTTTCTTACTTTTACACTAGACAGGAAAATTAGTCACCAGGAACATCCCTAGCTCTGGTGAGCTGGCAGATGAAGAAGAGAAGAAGCAGCATGTTGATCATAGAAATCATTTGGCTGTCTTCACCCTCCTCAGACTAACAGAGGAGTTAGTAACCGTTCCAAAATGGAAGAAAGGAAATGCCAAAAAAAAAAGACAAGATAAGAAAATTATTTTAGATCTTTGTAATCTTACAGTAAATCAACTGTTCTCCATGTTGATATATTCAGTATATACTTAACGTGAAAAGCACTTTTTATTTGTCTTAGAAGCCTTTGTGTAGGCAGCGACATAACTCTGCATCACTGGGTTTGATTTACTCAAATTCATTTCACGGCACTATTATCTGATTCTTCCTTCAGAGTTTTGCCAGATATTTTTCATCATAACCAAGAAACGTCAGTCTAAATGTCAATCGGTCCTTATTTTTTGGAGAATCTGTTCTTAATTCCAGCTGTCTGGATTTCCATTGCCGTCACTATGGTAACACAGCGGGTATGCCTGTCTGTCTAAAAAGCAACAGTCCAACAACAGAGGCGAGAAAACAAAGAGCCTTTAGAAATTATTGGGATTTAGAATTCATATTACCCGAGTCATGTCAAACATAAACTCTATTATTCTCAGCTACTTTTAACACATTGGTTTTTATGACAGCAATAAAACATTGATAGATTACCCATTCATGCAGAGTTCTATTAAAGAAACACGCTTGGGGCTTGAACTTTCCAAAGAAACCGTCCTGCACCTGCACATTCCTTTCTCCAGTTTGATTAGAAAGCTACGTTTTTGGAGGGAAAAGAACTTGAAGCAGACAGTTTTATAATCTTGTGTTGGCTTTGTGATAGGAAGGTCTATACACTTTGGATTAGATGACAACAAAGCCCCTTGCCCAGGGAAATCCTGTGGACACCACATTGTTATACGTAGACCTACTGTATGCATTTTCTCTGTGTGTTATGTTTGCTGGACGGATTCACCAGCTGAGAACCATCTGTGTCTGCATTCCAGCCTTTTGCTTCTTCACCGTGGGTGCTGACTGCTGCTGAGATGGTTTGCTGGGGCCCGTGCTGATGTGCCAGGTCATTTATTTATGTAAATGGTTCGTGGAAAAGAGAATGAGGAGGAGTGTAACACGCGTCAAAAAAAAAAAAAAAAAAAGTCGCAAAGGGAGGGTGAGGAAATCATGCAGAGACCTGATCAAAATATAGCTCAGATCAAAGCATAGTGTTAGAAGTGTCCTCTCCTGTCTGTTTCAATGCATTCCTCAACAACAAGATGATAAATGTGACAACAGGACAATTTGGATTCTCCATTTCCTTAAATTCACAAGTGAAAAACTTAATATATAGCCAGATAACAACTTTTATTATTAATGTTTGGTCAGGATAAAGATAATAATTGGGTAAGATTATGCCCCTGGGTTGAACGAGAGGAGGAGAGCACTCTAACCTGGGTGTTTCCATTTGAGAACGTAGATCGAGTCTTCCTTTAAATGTTAGGAAAGGTTGTAATCATGGTTAAATAAGAAAAACATAGACAATAGAAAATGAAAAAATAAAACTAAAAAAATAAAGCACCATTCATAACACAAAAATATGTTTGCCATTGACAAATACACAACAACAACGACAACAACAACAACTCCCTGTCATGTAAAAGGATTGTTAGTACTACTGATCTGTGACTCAACACCCCATCTTGAGTTCTTCGCAGCTTTTAACTAGTTGTTTTGGTTTGATGTGTGGCTGGTGAAGAAAAGCCAAAAACTGTCTGAAAAATCACTGGACTCACATTTGACTGGTGATGCCTCCAAAGGGATGCACACGTCCTGGTTCTGCTGCTTATATAAGTGTGTAGTTGTTTGCACCTCAGAAGGTTGTTGCTGTTAATGTGTTGTGGGGTAGAAATGTGTTTACTTTCATTTAGGATTTGAACCCAGATTGCATGTAAACATAAACACCTATATATCACCCTGTAACCATACTTTCCACCATGCGATATGCTGTTATAGTCAAGCCTCCTTTTGTATTTACCTTTTATGAAATAATGCCGAATTCACAACATTTCAAGAAAGCAGACTAAGAATGTCTCTTTTACACAGTTGTAATAGGAAACACACTGTTAGGAGGCCAAATTATGTTGACCAGAGGTTATCTTGTCCATCAACATCAGATGATCCTCCAATTACGCCAATTTGGTGCTGCTTGGCTTTAAAATGATCAGTTGAGTAGAACAGTAGTTAGACGGAATCGTGTAGGCTAATTCAACAAATCCAGTATTTTAGTTATTTTCCTCCAAGTCTCTGGTTTCCTTGTGTGGGTCACACAAGGTAATGCTCCTGACAATGAGGAATGGGAGCTGTGAATTCCTCAGCTTAGGGTAATAAAGGTTAAAGACATTATTCCACATCATCAGGGGAAAAACGCTGTTGTGGTTTGGAGTGGAAAAGTGCTGAGGATAGCAGCAAAGACAGGAATGCAAAAATGAAGAAAAATGAAGCAGCTCCTTGTGTCATGGAAAGAAGCTTTAATGTTAATCTTTATTGTAAGTCGGCAAATATATCTTATCCAACCCCATCCTACCACACAACAGCTCTGTCTTTCTGCTGCTCCAGCAGTTTGCTAGGTGAAACTGGCATCCCTCGGTGGCCACTGTAGAGCTGTAAATGGACTGGACCAGAAAAAAAAAAGTGAAACTGAATCTTCACACCAATGAAACCACCAGGAAGATATCAAGGTCAATGAGTGAGTGTTTTTCCGGTATCATTAATGATATCTGGTAAGTTTTCATAAGACTAAATAGCTACACTAGTTGGATTTCTGTAATTAAAAACAAAAAAAACTGCACAAAATGACTGACTGAGAAGACAGTGATGGGAGGGCCTATAACTGCGTGTACCCGCCTGGGATTTGAACAGATTTTCCAAACTTCACATTTATTAGCTGTCTGGGGTTTTCATGGTTTTCAGTTGTACCCTAGAACTTAAATTTAATGGGGCAGTTCAGATTATTTTATGCAGAGTTGTTTGAGGTACTTATTGATAGTCAGTGAATAACTTGCAGTAGATGCCTTTTGGCTCAGATTGCAGAGAGGAGCACCACCACAGAAGCTGAGAAATGACGGGGTCAGCAGGAAAATAAATGTCTTAGCCACTTAAAAATGGTCCACCAATATCAGTTTATGTGAAGACTGAATTTTTAATATTTTTTACCATTTTACCTTTTCTGATGGGAAACCACTGTTACAGTATATAAGCCAAATATCATTGTCTTCACACCGGTTAGGCTCCATGGGCAAAATTAAGTGAACTCGAACTATAATTTTAAGACACTGAAATCACACAATAACACAAACAAGCTAACAGATGGAGGCAGCAGCAGACCAGCAACTCTTGTGTTCTGTGATGTGAAATCACAGATTTCGCCAATGGAGTCTGGTTGGTTTGGAGAAAATTATATTTGGCTTATTCTCGTCGAAAAAGGCTGTCTGATGGCAAGGTAGAATGATGAAAATCTTCTAATTACTGTCAGTATTCAACTGACTATTCATAAGTAGGCTACCTCAAACAATCCCGCATCAAATAATCCAAACTATCCCTCTAACTGACAGTAAGTAACTTAAATCTTGCATGGAGGCTGCTTTTGTAAGCCATATATAGGAGGGGTGTGTCAGTCATGTATTTGATATGTGCATTGATGTGGTCTGATATAGTGATAAAGTCCTGAATATAAATTTAATGATTGTAAATGATAGATTGAAGTAGATTAAAATACAGCCTGTCATGTATTTGTCTAAATATCGTCCTGCGTTGAAAATAATTGTGGATTGTGTGTATGACAGAGCTTCACATCTAAAAAGATTAACTTTGTCTTTAGGTAGTACCATCACGAATACATGTTATACTACAGTTCTTTACACAGTTTTTAGAGGACCTCTCTCACTCGGATTCCTTGCATTTTTTCCCATGCCATGCCACTGATAATCAGTTGTCCCAGTTCATACCGGTGTCAAGGGCTCTCTGGGAGACAGAAAGTCAGTGTTTGAAAATGTACCTACAGTATAGTGATGTTCATTCCAGGAAAATGCTCTTGTTTAAAAGAACAACATAAGATGTCAGGGGGAGACCTCAGCAGTGTATCGTACAGCTCAGATCTAACTAATTTAATCTAAAGACCTGTCATCACTGATTACTTAATATTTTTTGTGTCTTTGATCCGTTTGACAAGATTACCGTCCATCCAAAACATTGTGTTAGACAAGAAAACTGTGATACACAGAAACGGGAGTGGTGCAGATAATACAATAAGCTAAAGTATGAGTCTGGAAGTGAGCAGATCCAGCAGGGAGTAGATAGTGCCAATAAAGAATCCCTAATGGAATAACAGCCAAAATTAAATATTTGTCCCCACAGAGCACAGTGAAATGAGGACTGTGTTTTACAACTGGCTTTTAAACTAGGACACATAGGTCTACTGTAGTATAGAGGTCCATCTGACAGCTGGCAATAAACTGATCAATGCGACAGACTGGAAAGATGTGCATGAGTGACCGACTAATAGATATCCAACATAACTGTTAGCCAGACACTATCCTGCTGTGTGAGTGGCATGCTCTTATATAAACCTGAAAATAGACCTCTCGATGTAATACTTACAATGAAAAAATGGATGCATATGGATGTAGAATGACAGCAGCATTAGTATTGTAGTCATGTGGTTAGTTTCCTCTGGGTGAGCTCATCAACTGAGTGGCTCCTCTGAAATAGGTCAAATTCACAACACATTAACCTTCACCCACATATGGGAATACTGTCATTTCAAATGTGGCTTAACAAGCTCACACATGGGTGCAAAAGCAATTACTGTTGCCCGTTTCTCTCTCTTTCTCTCCCTCTCTCTTTGTGTGTGTGTGTGTGTGTGTGTTTTTGTCTGGGAGAGCACTATCTCTTTCTTCATCTCACATGTCTCACATGATTTTTAACAGCACACCGTCACCATCTCTGGTCAGGATCTGCACCGGCTTGATTCCTAAACTCGCCATTATTGCCTGTAGAAACAACCGAAGGCCATTACTACGGTCGTGATTAAACCTGCTTACTTCGCTAGAAAAACCCATTAGCCGTCTTTCCACACGGCCCCTGCTCCAAGTAAACAGCAACATCTGGAGTTTTCCTGCCCCCACTTTAAAGCTGGCAAAGGTGCCAAAATTGCTGCAATCTGTCTGTCTCTCACAGATTGGACCATGTTTGTATCCTGCCTATAATAATAGATAGTGGCATTTCTATCTGGTACTTGTGTTGAAGAAACAACAACAGGAGAAAAACATTTTGGACAAATTAGCCCTCTTTGTAGCATCATGAAAAGGCCTATTTTGATATTTAATTTTTACAAGATTTTTATGAAAGTGCTCCTCTCTGTCCACTCGAATAACGATTACAGGGAACTGACCTGGTGCACCAATATGATAGTGACATGTACAAGGTTCCTGTACAAAGACATTAGTTATGTCATTGCCCTGGCTAACCGTATCAGATTAATCGCGCTGTAATAGCTTTTCACTACTGATATCCGGCATCTGCACCTACAGTGCTCTCGGTCATTTATTCTCCCCAGTGAAACAAAATGAGTCAACAGCTACTGGACAGATGAGTCAAGAAATTTTGTTTGTAATTCAAGGTCAACCAGTGACTTTGTGTAGCCACTGTTAGGCCAAAACTGTCCATCTGAAACAAGAAAATTAAAGAAAGAAGATAAATCATGGAATTTTTGGGTGCCCAACTAAATTATGCCAAAATGTCAACACAGTATGCTTTCTCACAGCTAATGCTAGCAGGGGAATAGGAAAACAGTGGAAGGACCCAAATGCAGATGACTGAGGCAGATCAGGTGCTGTTCAGTGTTTAAAGACACAAAATGAGGTGCGAAGGCTTACAGGACGGTGAGGCAACAGGAAAGGGTCAAACAAGAGAAGTAGTCCAATCCAATAAAGAACAGGCAGGAATACAAAGACCAATAACAGACAAACGGTCAAACAAGGTTCCAGATACAGGTGTCAGGTAAACAGAATACAGGTACAGAGGATAGCGAGCCAAGACGTGAAGGTCAAGGTAACGTATCTTAATGAGCTGGCAGGGAACCAAGGAAGTGAACTGGTACATGTAGTGAAGGCTGATTAGGGAATGAGGAGCAGGTGGGGAGATGAGTCAGGGAGCTCAGGTGACTGCAGGGCTGACGATAAGAAGTGGGAACAGGTGTGCGGACGGCTACAGCAGTCAGGTGAGGAGGAAAGGAGGGAAAGTCCGAGGACATCTGGTGGACAGCTAGAGGATGGTACAGTAGGTGTGAGGAGTTAAAGGAAAGTACATGACCTGGGAGACGTGAGCAGGGCTGAGAGCAACGTGGAGAGCTGGAGATGAGAGAGTGGTTTAAAAGGAGACCTGAGGAGCAAATTGTGACAATACTGTATCTCATAATTATAATAGGTGATTGCTGTAACATTTGTTGAAAGCATTCATGGGCAACTTTACATTTTTAGTCCCAGTGGTAGGACCTTAACTATATAGAGTTGACAGGACATTATTTGTTCCTCAAACACTTTCGCATTATGTGATGTAAACAGCTATGCAGACTATAGGGACCATGAGTGAGTCTTAAGACTTTATTTTGCATATACTGATTTATCTTTGTATTTCTCCAATTGCTTTCATATTAAATATAACCTGTAGGTTGAAGCAGGGCTGTGACCGTATGATTTTTTTCTTACCATGGTGACAAAGCAACATATACCTGCAGGATGGTAATTTACAGTGACTGGCCAAATAATTATTGGACTCACATGATGATGATGATGTAGCTCCTTTAAGGACTAGAGCAGTGCTGAGCATGTGTGCAGTGTGCAAGTGAGGAAGAGCGAGCTGCAGGCTGAGAGTCACAGTGCTGCCAGCAGAGCAGAGCAGTAAGTTGTCACTCTGGCAGTAAATGTACAGTTCAGGTGGCACTGTGTCAGCTAATAAATGCTGCATCTTCTCAAGACCAAGAAGAGCCTTGTCTGTTTTTTTCAACTGCTGGAAAAGTGAAAGAGGTTAGCCTCGAAGTAAACTGAGCTGGAAGGGCTAACAGTGGCCCACAACGTTGGCTCTGGTGCGATCATGTCCTTTTCAGGAGCTTTGCAATCCAGCCTTGACCTGCAGCATCTTTTTTTGGAGACTTTCTAAAATAAATCCATGATGATAAATCCACACTGAATATCTTCTGCACTTACTAATTCCAATTTTCCATCTTGAAAACAGTTGTTGTTGTTAACATGTTGTTAGCCATCCGCTGACAATCCCAAGAAACCATGAGTCAGTCGACCAATCAGAGGCTGTGTTGCTGACTTGTGTGTGACAGCACTGATCCACTGATGCATTAGCAGATCTATGTGCTAATCCCCAACACACTGCACAATAAAATAGCATGAAATTTACCCTTCAAAATAAATTTATTGGTGATGATGGATGGTAATGAGCCCAACCCTGTGATAGGCATCACATGACTGCAGTAAGTCACTATATCATATTCATTGTACTTTTATGGCTTAAATATTATTGTGTTTGTTTTACACACATATTTCCTTATCTTTTCATTATTTAAGTCAGACAAAGTATTGTTTGCCTTATGTTATGTTTTTTGGCACAAAGATGAGTATTGGAAATGGGATTGATGGACGTCTTTCTGCTTCTGTTCCTCCTTGGATTAATTATCATATCCTTCCATGTCTTTTCCAGCAGTATCACAGAAATGAAAGATCAGTATTCTAGCTGCACAAATCCTTGTTGCCAAGGTTCAGATGGTCACTGTCTGGAAAGGAGAAGTCCTTGGCCAGGCAGATGGTCTGGCACTTGGCTCGGCCACGTTCTCTGTCTAGGCTCGCTTTTTCACGCTTTCCATCCGTCTGATCCTGCAAAGAGAGACAGACAGGGACAGTGAGAGGACGCAGGAGAAGGAGAAAGGAGAGAGCAAGACAGACAGTGTAAGATCGAAGAGGTACAGATAACAAAGGGGTGTTCGTCTGGTCGATGACACAGTCGAGCAAGATTTCCTGGCATATTGAGTCTCTGTGGTTCTGAACTTCAAAGCTTTGTGTCTCATCCAATTTGGATGAACAAGTAGTCTTTCCCAAACTTGTGAAGAACTGAGCAATAAACTTACTGGACGCTTTGTATGAGAATCAGACCAGAATGTAAAATATTAGAGATGATTTAGTGTTTGAACCAGTTAATGGTTTGATTGATGGTTTTAACAAAGAAGAGAAGCTGGTTGCTGCCCAGTCTTTTCAATTTTTCCATGTAGTAGCCTGTGGCTAGGCTTAATTTTCAGAATGTGTTTGGTGTAACACTGTTAGGGTGTGTAATTATCAGTTGGGTTAAGCCTTTTTCACAGCAGGCATTTTAATTTGTCATAGTAAGGAAGCGCAGGTGTCGCTTATAACGTTAATCATAGCTCTTTTCTATTAAAATGTCCCAGTCAGTCATGATAGTTTGACAGTGAGCCAGCATGCACAACACCAGGACCCTGAAACTGAAGCAGCTAAATGGAACTGATCGATCATTGAAGCAACAATCTCTTGAATTTTCAATTAAATAATTATCTGTTAAGTCACTGTCTATTGCCGAATAAGGCAACACAATGGTGATTAAGCCCATGGCCCGCTGATGAAAGCCGTTGCATTTGCAATGCTACAAACTGGGTGTGTGTGTGGCGACCTTCCTGAGAAAAATCACACGCAGCACACAGTTAGTGACACGTCTTCCATCACCCAGCAGTGGTTGGTTCACCAGAGAGCGAAGCCAAAGCTAGCACGACAGTCAACTCTCTCTTCAGCAAGCTCGCGTGTAAGCAGTGTACTCTCTTTCCGGTCTCTGCTAGTGTTGCGAGTAAACAAAACAAAAAAAGATGAATGTCTACAGACGAAAGAGAAAGAGAAAGAGAGGTCCAAAAATACATTTACAATTACCACTGATCAGCATAGGTGCTGCCAGAGGGAAAAAATTGAGATCTTTGAGCTTTTTACTTAATTTTTTTTTTTATTTCAGGGTTTCTGCAGGTCCTCAAAAAGTCTAAAATGTAATAATCTGAATTTTAGGCCTCAAAATGTCTAAATACAACAATTATAACAGTTCTTAAAATTTGACTGGTTGTTAACATTACTTGTATAAAGTTGTATGAACTCAAGTCTTGCTTTTAAATCTGTTGTTGGGAAGATTTGTATTTATCTCAAAATGAACAACAAAATGAAACTAACATTGACCCAATAACCTCTAATGCAAACTGTGCTTGTATGTTTTTTGCCAGTATGGAAGTGAAATAGGTCTTAAATTGCCTTCATGATGGTACTGAAAAGGTATTAAAAGGTCTTAAATTTAGCCAAACCTGCAGAACCTGCAGGACACTAAAGGTGTCCTGATATACCAGTATTGACAATAACCATGATATTTTTAAAAATTAAATATTGATATCATGTTAATGATAGATATCAATATCATGTAAATAATCCAGTGCCTCTTAAACATGCTGTATGCTCTTAAATAATTTCAGTTTCTTTCCGTTCTTGCTTTGTAGGCCTCACTCCAGACACACACCTTCACTTCACTTCACTTCACTTCACTTCACTTCACTTCACTATCCATGAAGTGTAATTGCTCTTTTTGTTTACTTTTCTACAGTTATGGTTACACTATTTTTTTCAAAATTTCCATGGATATCACGATAATATTTTTATTGTGAATTCTTTTGTGTCTCATACTGTCGGTTTGCAATATCTTATGAAAAAGCTTGCCCACCTACAGTTTCTCAACATCCTGTAGACTGAAGTGTTAGCATGCACAGACAGAGCTACTGTTTGTGTTTGACTCACTAGAGGTGATTTTGATGCCAGTCTCCCGGTAGTCTATGTGTGCTGGATCAAATGACCAATGATCCAGCCCCCCGTGTAAGTCGACGTGCTCCATCAGCATTCACCTTGAAGTTTGGAAACGCAATATCGTAGCAGATCTGAAATCATAACTCACCGACTGATTAATCATTCCACAGAGCTCGTTACCGTGGTCTTACTTCAGTGATGGATTTCAATAATCTGATGAAAGTGCCCCTTCATCTCCTGCTCCTGCGTCTTGGGCTCGGCGCCATTTGAACCGCCGCCAGCGGGATTTCATTTCAGAGCTGATGAGATTTGTGTACTATGACATAAATCAACTTTCTTTAGTGGTGTTTCTGTTAAAGTTTATAAGCTTTCTCCTGTGATACAATTTCAATTATCCTTACGTATTTTTGTGCCCCCACCATCTAAAGAATGGGAACTGTGTATTGAAGTTGTCTCTTCAAACTGTAATGGCATCTAAAGATTATATCGGCTTTTCCTTTCTCCATTTGTATTGATAATTATTTATCTATAGGTATGAGGATGCAGAACATGACAGCTCATTGGCATTACAAGATGTATGTCATCTGAGGGCATTTTGTCAGGATATTGTTCATGAATAGATAAAGCTTAAATCCTTCCTGGACGTTGATATTTTAATCATTGTGATGCTACAATTGTGAGTTTTTAGATACTGAAACAATCATTATTTAGCTGCAAACCGTTTTAGTTGGCTCAGTGCGTGTGTGTGTGTGTGTGTGTGTGTGTGTGTGTGTG
>JAJHUR010136130.1:45593-93543 GCA_027495735.1 Lutjanus campechanus | reverse complement strand
TTTTTTTTTTTTTTTTTCTTCTCCTGAAGATCCCCACTGGGTGGTTGGTCTCCCCAGTCAACATTGAGACTGACATCAGCGTAGCCATCTCATTACTCTCCAAGGGATCTGGGAGGTCAGTGCTATCAAGTGGAGTGGTGCTATAAAATAAATTGAATGTTCCGCCGAGGCAAATGTTGAAGGTGATGGACAGAGAGGGCCCGTGCTCAGAACCACAGCTCTCTCCGGCTCCCCTGGGTGCTGCAGACTGGGACCTGGAGTGAGCAGCTGGATGACTGGCTGGGAAAAAGGTTGCAATCAGAATTAAACATGAGCAGCCCGACCGGTGTGGTATGTTGGCCATCCGTCACTCTGTGCAGCTCGGAGAGGCTACCTGTGCACGTCCAGTGGGCCTGTCAGGTATTGGAATAGACACACTTGGCTGCACAGAGGTGGAATCAGAATTGCAGATGGGGAAGGAGAGGGAAAGGGAGAATAAAGCCAATCGATGTGGGGTGAACGTCTACAGTATAAAGCCACAGAGAGATGGTCTGTATTTCTCTGGTTTTGGCCAAAGATAATGTTAGGCTACAGTTACACTTGTCATTTCAATGTGATTTCTGAGCTTTGATTCTAAAAATCACAGCTTATGACACTAAATGACTCTAATTCACCACTTGGCCTGAAAATCTTTTTCATTAAAGCCTGGCTATTTTTGACATGGAGTCTGTTAGGGATATTCCAAAGTCCTTTTTATTCGATGTTTGACTACTTGGTGGTTTGTCAGGAGAATCTGGTTTGCAAAAATGCCTGTATTTACGGTATTTTAGGATTTACTGTACACTTAACAAAAACATTTCTGGCTATTTTAATGACTAAACTGCATTTCCAAGATGTAACTAATTTGATGCCAACATGATTATGCCTCATAGCATGTGGTTGCCTTGATGTAAGAGGTTAAAATGAACAATGACATCCTGAAATGACTGGAAAAAATACCAGTAAGCCTACTTTTCTATTAGCATCACTATGTTGAAAAAGATGTGCTTCTGAGGCTTTTAAAGTGGATAAAGTATCCTTCGTCCATTAGGACTTAATTTGAAAATCTTTGAGCCCAGAGAGGAATGCATAAGTACCCCTACAGCATAATAATTAACCAGATTCTGGTCAGAATTGACTGGTATTGATTGGTAATTGTGTAATCGTAATGTTTTCTGATAATGGAGATCTATGCAGTAGTTACCATGAAAATGTCTATTCAACATTCTAAATGAATGCACTGGAATGAGTAACCATAGCAACAGGGATGTACTCAAAGTCTCCATTTACAATTTTTTTGCAACACGTTATCAAGCTAACATAATCTAATTACAATGAGGGGTGTAAGAAAATATTGATAGACTTAAGTATCACAATATTATGTTTTGTGATATTGTATCGATTCTCAAAAAGTTGTATTGTGATACACACAAAGATCCGTGACAGCGGTTCATTTTGTGGGTTGTTAAGACCCTGACTGTTAAATAGCTGTGTTTAGCAGGAATTTATGGACTCCACAGCGTCCATGATGTTGTCCATTAATTCCTGACAATGGAAACATGAAAGGCTTTATCCCATAAATAGGGTTTAGAGTGAAATTGAATCTCGTTGGCATCGCACGACACTACTCACTTACTTATGAAGATCCATAGAATTGTGTTCAAAGTCCAATTTTGTGCATCTACACTTGTCACTCTAAAACATTGTGGAGTGACTGTATAATGACAGTGAGATTGAAGTAGTCATGCTGCTTTAGTGGTCGTGCAGCATGTGTAATATGTGGTCTTGATTCCCTGAGCTTGTAAACTCCCCCATTTCATTTTCAGACACTGTAGACTTTGAAATAAGCCTCATACTGTGCACTATATGTATGTTTTCTCTATAAAGTGCCACAAATAATTTATCTAAAGCTGCGCTGCAAAGAGAATACTTGACTTTGTTAGAGAAAGAAAAGAATGCTTTTGCTGTAGTCTTGGGTTTGCTTGTAACAGCCGCTAACGCAGCAGTGTAGCGGGGGCTCGCAGGCTTGGCACAGAGACAATTTGAAATGTGAGCTCAATTATATGTATTCATGCCCTCATAAATGACATATGTTGTTAGTTATGGGGGAGTAACTAGTTCAAACCTGGATATGCACTGACAAACGTTTAAGTAATTATTCGCCTGTAGTGACTGAAATAAGGCATGATGAGTCAGACAAATTGTTTTAAAAATGAGGGGAAAAGGTGGCTGGATTAAGCTTTTTCTCCAGGGGCATTTGTACAAGAAGTGGCTATCACACTCAACAAACAGTTAGGCTCGAGATAAAGTATTTAAAAAATCTATTTAATCTCCGAAGGAAGTGTCTGGATTGCTTGTTGGCTTCCCAGAAACACCAGAAAAAGGGTAAGCTTACAACTATTCACAATGACTGTCCTCCAGCACACTGCGGGAGAAGCAATTTGTTGGAAGAAGTAAATCCATTTAGCCTCAACAGAAAGGTGGCGAGCCGACTTAATTGAGGTCTCCGGCTATATTTAAAAGGAGTAAATAATTTTTGGACGCAGCAGGTTATTTTGAGCGGGGGTCAAACGGCTGAATACACATTCCAGTAATGGAAAGGCTGCTCGAGTTGAAGTTTGTTCTGTAATTTTGGGCTACACAAGCTCCACATTTTCTTGTCATATCTTGAAAGATGTTACAGTCTGCCCCACTTCTCTGCTTGATACCACAAGACTAATAACTCTCTCCTTTTATTGTCTGAAAATTTGAAGTCTTCAGTTTGGGCTGAGATGTCTGTTCTGCCAGAGTAAACACTGGTTTGAACTGCACAGCATGTCGCTGCTAAAAACTCTGCAAAGAATGTGTGTGGAAATGCAAAAAGTTTAATAGCTGAAGCATGAATAAGTTATTTTCCGTTTCATTTTTGCTCTCAGAGTGCAAAAAAAGTCCACACAAACACTTTGAGGCACACGCACACTGTTGGACATACTTGCATAAACCTACGTAACCTACATAAAGCACCTGCCTGGAGGCTTAGATTGAGACGGTCCAGAGCCAGACGAGTCTTTGGCTCACTTCCTTCAACACCACAACAGGAAAATCACAGTCGTGCTCTCCTGACCTGTAAGCCCTGGGTCCTTTTATGACAAGTGCTGTATAATTGTGCCGTCTGGCCCAGCTTATTCAGTGTCTCTCAAAAATGTGGCAATTATTTGTCTGCAACCCACCCTCCTGGCCTCCTTTCCACTCTTATCTGCACTTTTCTGATTTATATGTCGCCTCAGTGGCATGCCGACTTGGCCCTGTGTTTTTGATTATGTTTTCGTCAGTGTTTTTTTAATGCATCAACTTGTAAACCAATTTAGCCGCTGGCGCCCTCAAACTATTCTGGCATGAAACAGCTATTGCAGCATTTAGCTTCCAACCCCCTCTTTTCCACCACTGCCAGTAAATGTTTAAATATGTTGCAGTTTTGTTTGAAGGACCGTGTCACCACACATGGCTAGCCAGCAGATGCCTTTAAGATAAGAGCACACCTTCAACTAGCAAACTTAGTTCCAGTTTTGTGGTTAGAGCAGCCGTTAATACAAGAATGCAGCTTTCTGTCGCAGAGACAAACATTATTCCTACAGAGTCACAGGGAACACACTTCAAGGCCAAAATCTTTTGAAGGTAGTTTCCAAGAAATCCACTTTTACCCTCCACAAAGCACTGGATCTAATGATTAATTGCGTGCTATTCTGGGGACAGCAGAGGGCACAGTTTAATCTTTGTAACTTAATCCACTTTTTGACCACTTGACCTTGGGTATTCAGCTGTTCTAAGGCCATCGCTGATAGTGATATTGATGAAGGGGATCCACAGCTGGATACACAAACTGTAGCCCGAGGTATCCACAGTCAAATGATCCAACAAATTTTTTGCTCATTCTTTTATCAGTTTACTAAATGGTCCAAAACCTTATGTGGTTAGAGTTGCCTGAAGAGCTATTATCAAGATAAAATGGAAATACCATCTGAGTAAAATTACAGGAAATAAAAGTATAATATAAATGTCCTCACTTCATAAGTAGTTCTGTCTGGAATGGACAGGGACATTTTAACATAAAATATGAGGTCACACTTACATCTTATTAGTATACTGTATAGACAAAATAATAAATAATAAATAGACAAAAACTAGAAATAATATGTTCTTTAATAGACAGTTGTAGACCCTTATAAGACTTCATTAGAGGGTAATTAGGGGCACATTACAACAGAACTGTGCTGTAAACTAAAGTGTATTATTATTATTATTTATTATCATTTTTGTAGTATTTTTAAGTCAAACTCTTAAGTTTTAAAATATTAATGATTTACTGTTCTTCTTTAAATAAACTCGAATCTTTGAGTTTTAGACGTATTTCTGTATTTCAAAAATTATTCACCCAATTTATCATTATTTTGTTCCTTGAAAATTAAATGGTTGCAATTGAAAATAATGAAGTATTAACCTTTATTCACTTTCGCTTTGATACATTTGAAATAGGCCCACAAAATATTTCTTTTAAAACTTTTTTTTAAAGTTTATTTAAAAACTTTGACTTTGACGCAAAGTCAAAAATTTAGTGAGGACAGTTGAGTTTCCTCAACTTTTTTCTCTACACTGTTCCCTAATCTGTACTTTCTTACAGTATATAAGGAGAAATCACTTTTTACAGCAGCTGCTGTCAATATAAGGCTCTAAGAAAGTCTAATAACAGTCTAATAAAGGATGTAATACTGTCTAATAAAGAACATATTACTTCTAGTTTTTGTCTATTTTTATAAAAAAAAACACAGATTGTTTAATCTTATTCGCGAAGTGTAAAATAAAGTGCAGGCAAATATTGTACTTGTGCGGAAATCAAAATCATCCAGTGTCATACATACTTGAAGCTTTTCTCATTATTTCGCTTTCTTTTCCTTTTGTCTCTATGACACTTATTATCCCAGCAGCAGGAAATGACAAGTGGCATCTTCCAGTTAAAAGGCCAGCTGTAACTGAAGTCAATCAATACAGTGAGATGGATGACGCTCCTGATCCACACACTAACGGGCTTTCCTTTGTTTGGATCCTTACAAACTTGTAGGCTTCCACCTGCAGCCTTCTTCTTTACAAGTCCCAAATGTCATCCACTTCATCACTGCCACCTTTTGATTACTGCTTCCTTATTAGTCCTTTATCCGGAGGGCCATAACTCCTCAGCTGAGTGTCATTATTTTGAGTGCGACATTAATGGAATCAATATTTTGACACCTTGCCTTCCCAATGCAGGTAATTGAAGTCACAGGTATAGTGGGTAATCGAGTTGTGGGGGGACATGATTGACAGGTAATAGGATAAGGACTCTCCCAGCTCTGAGGCTCTGACATTGTCCTACAGCCCATACCGTGCATCATGAAAAATGGATTGTAGTTGGACAGATTTAAGAAGGTTAGTCCATATTTTTGTTCCTACAGTTCCCTAAAGTTCTCAGCATTGAATTGAAAGTTTTTCCTGATGTAATTTCCAAGTTCAGTTTTTTTCTGATATCATTATACCATGTCCACTCGACTTGTACTTTTTTTATTTTTCACTATTCTATACCCCTTTCACCTTTTACCATGGCAAAAAGATAAAATGTCATAGGCACACAAAATATATTATGATATTTTAAACAACCTGTGCAGTGCTGGTACAGAAAGTCACTGAACACTGTCTGGTTTTGTTGCAACCCAGATTTCAGCCAGGAAAATAAAGACTGCAAGTTAACCTGCAGTTCATAAAATTCATCTAACTACAGTGTTCCAGGTTTTCTCAGCATTGTTTTTCTAAGTTGTCAAAGTTGATTGGAATTTTAAATTCCTTGTTGTTTCAACTTAATACTGTGAGTTTTACTGTACATGATCAATTATCGAGCTGAACAAACACACATTTGTGCATTATTGTAACTCACAGTTTCAAGTAAAACAAACTGGCTATGTTTATATAATTTGCCATTTCAAATTAAGACTATCTAAATTTCAGATTCATTTCAACTTAAATTATTTTGACTGATAATTGCAGGTTTGCTTGTTTTCTTAAACCTCACACTGAATTCTGGCAGTTCTTCAACATTTATTTTAAAAACAATATTATTCATGAGCCTAAACATTGGGTTTCGGTTCATCTGAAACATGCCCTCACACTCAGTATCCCACATTTTGCCTCTGCACAACCTACCATATTCCTCATACTACTGTAAGTAATCGATATTTTCTCATAACTTTGGTACTTTCAATACCAAAGTTATGAAAAAATAATAACAATACAATATTGTTTTAAACATGTGGCATCAAGAAAGTATTATTTTTGACAACTTTAGTCTTCTGTTCCTTTATCTTTCTGAAGTGAAATGTTTGCGAAGGGGAGTTTTTATTTAATGTCTTAAAAAATATTTGTTGAAATCAAGATATTATTGATTCACAGTATAGACAAATTCATGACTGAACAATAACGTAGAAGATTTTTTTTTTTTTAAAGTTCTTTTTTGGCCATTTGTGCCTTTATTTGATAGAGATAGCTGAAGAGTAGACAGGAAACAGGGCAGAGAGAGAGGGGATGACACGCAGCAAAGGGCCGAGGGCGGGAGTCGAACCAGCGGCCGCTGCAGAGGTCTACAGCCTCCATACATGGGTCGGACGCTCTACCCACAGAGCTAAACGTCCGCCCACGTAGAAGATATTTTAAAAACTTTTTGGACCCAGTGATATCCTCAATACCAAGAGTTAATGATTAGTTGTACAACATCTTATAAAGAAAATAAGGCCGGCTAGTTAGCACCCTGAAATCAATGTTAAATGACAGCCCAATTAGCCATCTTTGATCTTAGCCAGCCAGTTATGCAGCCTTGTGCCTCAAAACTAAAAGCTGAGACCAAATGTTTGCTAACGAGCACTTGGTGAAGGATTTTAGCAAGTTGGACATTTTCTCTCTCATTAAATTAGTAGTTTGTTGCCATTTGACCAGCTGAGCCAACTATTTGTGAAAACGTGAACACACTTGAGACATAATGAAATTGTCACAGACACTTGACAGAGTTAATTGAGGACAACTGATTTATATGAAACTGTTAAAGGGGTGTCATAATTTCTTCTCTCCCTCCAAACAAAACTAAACTTGCACTGGTGCACTGGTCATAATGAAATGGACTGTCCTGCATTCTGGTGTGTTTTTGTTTGCTCTGGATGCTGAAGCTCTGTCGTTATCCACGGCTAGCACAGCGCTTCAGGCAAAGCCCCAGCCAACACTCTGCTGCCCAAGTAATTACGAGACTTACTGTCAAAACAGAGACGCGAGGAGACGGAGAAGAGCAGAGGGAAAGAGGGAAATAGAGAGAGAAAGCTAAAGAGAAAGAAAATGGGAGAGGACACAAGCGAGGCTGCCTGCTTCAGCTTAAACAGCACAAAAACTCTTGCACTGTTTCACACACACAGACAGGCATCTCAGCTAACTAATAACTCTAATACCTGTCATCTGGCAGTTACAAATCATAACTTGATCATATGCTTGTAGGAACATAAAGAGATTTCATACTGTCCTCCAGCTCCACGTCTACTCAGGAAGTCAGCCTGGTTATTACCCAGCAGCACCTGCTTCTCTGGAGGCACTATACCTTGTCTGTAGCACCCAGTGAGATTTAATATAAATGATTCATGAACAGACACAAGTCAACTTTATTTCATAAATAAAGTGGGCTGGACCTGACATATTCATCATATCCCTGTGCTGTATTAAGCAGACAAATCTTATTGGATTAAAGTTCTAATAATATGAGCCTGCACAGTCAGCAGGAAAATTTGACTCTATCATTAAGACAGATTAGAAATAGAAGACCAAATGAATAAAGCCTCTGGAGAATCAAATCCACAATAGCCTTCTAACCATGTAATTTAGGGTCTCTGGTACATAAGTAAGCATCTAAAAAGTATTAGAAATTAGCTTTAAACCAAAATTGAAAGTTTCTGTTCACTTTCCTGCATTGGGTTTGGAATTGACTATGCTTGTGCTCAGACATCAATTACAAAAAATTATAAAATGAATTCCATGAACCAGTCATGAAAAGTCAATATTAGTTGCAAAGTTATGCCACTCATGAGCAACAACATTTCTCTGCTCCTACTGGATTAATCTGCCTCTCTGAGTCTGAGCGAACTCAACAACAGGGAGCTGAAGCTGTTATATCGCTCCACACTCCTTTGACACAAACAGTAATTTTATGTTATAGAAATCATTGTGTATGCTATATTCAGACTGGCTGTATTTTCCTGTCAGACAGCCCTTTCTGATGGGGACTGAAGGTGCTGTCTATGCTCTCTTCACAGCAGACGCGACTCCTTTGAACAACAACAAAAAAAAAGTAATGTTACCCTGCAGGACACTGGTGAACAGCAACTACTGTGTTCTGTGAGGTAAAATTGCTGCTTTTGTCAAAAGAGTCTGGTGGCTTTGAAGAGAGCATCGACAGAAAAGTAAACCGGTGAAAATACAGTTTTAAATACAGCATACATTTAAACCAATACCAGTACATTGCTTTGCCTCTGTGTTGGGACTCATGAGAGAAATGTCAATCAAACGTGATTTGCTGCACGAACACAGTCTTGAGAAATGAGTCTAAACAGCAAAATGAGCTGTCTTTGATAAAAGGTTTACTGATAGTTATGAACAGTTGTTTTCACTCAGATCTTTGGACGCTCAATGGGGAACTAGGTAAGAGATAATGTACAGTGAGCAGGTCATTATGATGAAATAAACCCCATCAGGGTGATGCAGTATAATCACCTGATGCACAGTAATGACCTGCTCACTGTACATTATCCCACCTATCACATGAGTACTTACAAAAATAAACAAAAACAACTGGGTCCATAGCAACGGTCTTTTATACAGAAATAACAGACATTATAATGCTGTAGTTGACCAATCAGAATTGAGTATTTAACAAAGCAGTGTCATAAACTTTGATATCATATATGTATGTTTTACCATTTAAAAAAGGACAGTTCACCCTGAGGGACAGTTCACCCCAAATTAAAAATATATACATATTTAAATATATACAGATACATATCTTTCCTCTGGCCTGCAGTGCTATTTTTCAGTGTAGATAGTTTGATGCGACTTGTTGAGCTTTGGAGATATCGACCTTAGAGATGTCTGCCCTCTTTTGAACATAATGGAACTAGATGGCACTCAGCTTGTGGTAATCAAAAGGCCAAGAAATACACTCGGAAAAACTCAACAGCAATGTCTCTCTTCAGAAATCATGACCGGTTACTCAAGATAATCCACAGACCATCTTGTGGGCACTTCATGAAGGAATTACCTTCTTTCTACTGTAGAATCGACCTGTACTACTTCTGTTCTGCTAGAAAGAAATTTTTTTGGCCTTTTGATCGCCACAGGCTGAGTGCCATCTAGTTCTATTATATTCAAGAGAAGGCAGACATTTACATGGCCGATATCTCCAAAACTCTGTACAATAACTCACACTAAACAATCTAGAGGGATTAATTCTATTACAAGTGAGAGAAAAAATATATATTTTTGATTGTGGCCAGAAGTGTCCCTTCAAAGCCACATTTCCAGAGACTTCAAAGATTCAAAGATTATCTTCCTTATTTTTTTCACTGGCATCAACATAATTGTTGGTCACTTTTTAATGACACAGTGGAACTTAAGACTTTACTTCATTCTATAAGCATAAAGTCATACATTTAATTTAATAAGTGTTAGCCAACTTTCCTTTGAGATTGAGGTTAGTAATTTAATGCATGGAAGAGCATCTTGAGTTGACGCTTTGTTCTTAGTTGGAGATGTGTTATACTTCTGTGAAGTGCCTGATTTGATTTTTTTTTTTTTACTCTTTTTCCTTGGTGGATTAATTTTCAGGATTTCTTTGCAAATTGCTAAAAGAGGCTGGCTTGAACAAATCCTCTGGTCATTGTTGTTCCTTTGCACTGGAGTAATTTACTGTATGGGCATTTTTTTTTTGATTTTATATAATGAACTACTTCAGCACCAGGAGGAGTTTTCAGGCTAGTTTCTGGTGTACTTTTTGACTTCAAAACTTAGTTAATCACATTCTTTTTCAGCTGTGTGACTACAGCTGCTCTTATCTTGCTTTTCCAGTGTTGAGCTTAGTGTTATCTAAGCTCACGCTTATACAGTTATACATGGACAGTGCTTACAAGGCTGCAGAGGGTTACGTGGCAGGCTGTGTCTCATACCTATATGCCTGAGTAATGCACTTTCTCATTACGTATGGGTTAGACTCATTTCTCAACTTCACCTCTTCTGGAAAATCCGAGATCTGTGTTTGAGGAATACATCTCCTCCAACTACGCAGCAAATTCATCAGCTTGAACAAATGCTGTTATTTTTACTTTTACCTTTTCACTTCTGAGATACTATGAGGCCATGCTGTCGGTGCAAAAATAAATACTGTACTTCAAGTCTGAGCGTTATACTGGGTCACTCAAAGAGTAGGTTAGAATTGTATGTTGTTGAAGGCTCTACAAATGGGTAACTCATCAAGGGCCTCCTGATTCTGCTTGGCAGTCAAGCACTCAAGAAGCACACATTTCATCACAACGACTTAAGTTAGACTAGAGGTGGCCTTGACCGTGCATATTCCCAAGAGCATAAAAAAATCTTTCATGTGGAAGGCATATGCTTCACTATTACCACCAATCCTTTCCCCGGCTCTGCCTTACATGCACTGAGAGCATAAAGTGTTTATGACCCCATGTTCCAGGGGTCACATTCAGACTTTTATTCGTTACTCTGTCATGTCAAATGCCCCTATCAGCTTTCCTCATCCCGTGCATTTATGTGACTGAGGTGGTTAAACAAAACTGCAGTGAGAGGTGCTGACCCTGACCTTTGACCCCGTAGAAGCGTACATACAAATGTCAAGCCAATAACTAGCTTCCTTCTCAGAGCGACCGCTTTGCCTAAACAGGAGCAGTTGCTGACAAGTAATTCATTGGCCACATCAGACAAAACAGAAGGGAGGGAGGAGCAGAGAGGCTTTAAACAAATGGGCAGCTTATTTGGGTCACAATGTAAACACTTTTAATACGACCACTGATTGGATTTCTTTTAGTTTGTACCAGGGCATTATAGGGCAGACATGATCTGTGTGATCTGCCACTCAAGGCAGGACCAACAAAGTTGCCATTGAGAAAAAAAAACACTTTCTATGAAGGTCATGGCTATGATGCATTATAAGCATGTTCATATACATTATAATGCATTTTTAAGGCTTTATAACATTTGTTTTTATATTGTGTGCACAATTTGTTGTACAAGTATGCCCAGCACTCTCAGGTTTTTAATGCATGCTGTTTTCCACTGTAATAAGGAAATGCTTTCTGTGAAGGTCATGTCTATGATGTATTATAAGCACACTCATAAGATATTATAATGCATTTTTATGGCTTTATAAACCTCCAGAAATGTTTAACTTCTATGCATAACAACTTATAATAATGTTTATAAAGTATTAGAAGCGGTGGACATACTCTATTATAAGTTCAGCATTCATAATGCTTCATATCTCACTGCCAAAGTAACAACAGTGTTTTAAAGAAGAATCAGTCCTGGGTTACACAGCATATTATAACTATCATAACTTTTGCCATTTATAAAGACACAACTGCTCTAATGTATCATAACAGATTATGAATACAGCATAGCATGGCTTTGCAAGCTTTAAGTAGGGAGAAGGATGTTACAGATGTTTATAAGACATCATTTCATTTCAGAAATTTCAAATTTATACTCTTTACACATGGGTCTTTACACTGGTTTCAGTTATGGTAATTATAATGCACTATGTAACCCAGGACTCAGATTCTTCTTTCAAACACTGTTGTCACTTTGGCATTAAGGTAAAAAGCATTATGAATGCACATGGAGAACTATAAAGCATTATGAATGTCCAACTTATAATACTGTTATGATACGTTTGAGAAGTTCTCTATGTCTTTATACTTAATATAGCACTCTGTAAACCTTGTTATACTTTTTGTCATTTTCACAACTTAGTGCATAATTATAAACATTTATATAGAGTTTTTAGTGCATTATAAATGCACTATAATGTCTCAATAATGCTCTTTTAATGATTTATAGACTTAACCTTCATAGAGTGTGTTACCAAAATGTTTTTCTTTTCAAGCAGATCGTGATGTTTTCTTTCCGCAGATAAAATGAGGAACATCATACATGGGCAACCTTAGAATAATGGACATTCTGGTACAGTTGAACAATTACTGGTTATAAATGCACTTAAAGATCACTCACTGTCTCTGTTAGCTGCTGTGTTTCCAACGTGAAGACTGATAAACAAATTGTGCATATAATATAAAAACAACTGCTAATATCATTAGTAGACTGCAGATGTGGAAGCAAGCAGGAAATATAGATTTTTTTTTACCCACCCTCAGTTTATGAACGCACTTGTTGCCAAACGATCGTATTTCAAGTCTTTGAACCGTGTCGTTTGAGGTATTTTAGGCTTTTTAAGAGGAAAACCGGAGGACCCTCATGCTTCATCCAGAGCTGGTCTTATAATTCACTGTGGGTGTAGGTTCAATGGGGCCAAGGCGGGGAATGAGGGGGCACTGACATTAGTGCCCAGAAAAGGCTTTCTCCAGCTGGGAGCATAGACCCTGGCCTGCCAGCCAGAGGAACAGGGCCTCATAATTGGCCCACTCCAAAGGGATTTATAGATTTTCACATTCAAATTTATATTGTCTGGTTTGCATTTGGGAGGTAAGCGGGTAGGCTTACCTTTTTGGCTTTAGTAGTACTTTATTAAACCTCACATGAAAATAGTGGTGAGTCCACTGAGGGGAAACATGACTGGACAGATAATACTGTATTATAACTTAATACTAAGGGAGAGGTTAAAAGTTAAAAAAAGGATATAATTTTACGTATAAAGTATAATTTTACATTAGGAAGTATGTTAAAAATGTCTGCAGATATATTTATACCTGTGTCACAGTATACTTGCATTGATTTTTTTGGCACTTCTTATGTGCCTTCATGAGCTGAGGTCAAAAGGACAGTTTTAGTTGTAGATGTAGATGGTGAAATTCTTAAATTCCCTGCAGTTGTGTGTTGAGAAATGTTCTCAAACTATTTTGGTGAAGAGGATTACGAAAAAGATGCCTCTTTAATACCCAATCACGATTCTATCACCCGTTATCAATTAACCAGTTTACCTGTGGAGTGTTTTTGAGCATTCCACAACCTTTCCAGTCTTTTGTTGCCCCTGTTCCAACTTTGTTGAAACATGTTGCAGGCATCAACTCTGAAATGAATGTATATTTTTAGAGTTGGAGAGTATTTACACAACTGTTTTGGAAATGTGGTTGTACTTAGGTTAAATACTTGTTTAGGTTTAGGAAAAGATAGCGGTTTGAGTTCAAATAAGTACCTTTACATGAGTTCATGTAAAGTCTCTTGTGTGCATTACAAAACTTAGTTATGTTACGTATGTTATGTTACTTGCACACGTTCTGTAACTTAAAAAGAACTCAATGTCGACTTTTGGTTTCAGAAAAACTTTTGGTCACATTGGGGACACGAAGCCCGGTCTCCTGGATGAAAGTCCTGTGTTCACTTGACTCAAACATCCACCCCATCTCCTCCAAATGTGCACTTTCTCACTCTGTACACTCCATCACCTGACTATGAGGCACATCAGCACATACAGCTGAAGGGATGCCTGCGGCAATAATACTATGGGGTGCGTAAAGTGTCATACTTTGAAGCATAGGGGCACTGACCAAGCTGCCATGTTTGATGCGTTGGGAGTGAGATTGGACTGATATTTTACATAGCTGAGTATGCTTTAATAAGAAAGAAAAAAAAACTGTAAATCTTAATTACACTTATACATTGCAATTACACAGGGAAAAGCTGCTGGTCCGTTGCATGAGCAGAATTAGGCCATGCAAGATATAATTAAATTGAACCGCATCCATGTAGACAACGTGCAATGCAGGAGAGATATGGTTAGGATGATTTTGTCTTTAAATTATACATCCCTGTTTTGCTTTTTTAAGCATAGACAGTATGAGCTTTTCAATATTTTACACAGCCTTGCTGAAATGAAAGCTAAACTGTAAAGCCCAGATGTTGGACTAATCAGTAATTCTTTCTTGGTAAACAGACATGCTCAAAGAATAGCAGCATTAATATAATGTGCCGAGTGGCCTGGCTTGATACAGTAGAAACCAAAACAGAGCTGTTGTTTGTTTTTGCTTTTCAATTTGTATTGACAGACAGAATATAGCAGCATATTTACCATCTGGTATAGGCTGTAAAAACACTTTTTTTAAAATTATATTTTCACAGGAATTGCATGCTCCCTCTCAGAATCAGTCTATTTCTCATGCATACACACAACTTACTATATGTTCACACCTGGCAGCTGTTCAATACATCTGCTTTGTCTGCTGTCAGCCATGCAGCAGGTCTAGTCTAGCCGTTCATGGTCAGTTCCTTTACCGAGGAACACCTTAGCAAAATTAGTTGAGGGTGCAGAGTGTTCACTTTGCACACCCAGAATGTTCACAGCATGTACAGTGTTTGCACTGCTACAGTCAATTTTGACTTTGAGCTTTACTGTCTTCACTTAGTCCATGGTTGGACAGACAAGGCAAAGTTTGGACATTTTTCTTATCAGATTTTGTAGACAAATAAAATGGTACAAACATACACAGATACAAAGAGTGATGCTTTGTCTGTGTCATCGATATTAACAAATTAAAGAACAGATATAGCTGAATAGGTATAACATAGGAACAGAAGAAAAGACAGGGCAAAACAAAACACTCAAAAACTGCAGGAAAAACAACACAAAAAACGGAAAAAATAATATAATCTAATAATTAATAGAGATGCTTTACCTGAAAACACAGTTTCCCAACACACAGTGATCCTATTGGTTCCCTGCTTTTATTGATATTCTACAAGAGTTAAACTTCTGGTGTGTAGCATGACTAGGGCTGTGTATTGGCAAGAATTTGATACGTATCACAATACAAACATATTTTGATACTGGCAGCAAGGTCATATACTTTTTGTTAAACTAATTTTAGGGAAACTATCATAGTATAAAGAAGTTCGGGAGTTTAAACACAACAGTCACAAAACATAATATTGTGATACTCAAGTGTATTGATATTTTTCTTACACCTCAAAGTGTGATTGGACAACAGACACAACAAAATGTTCGATGAGTTCATTTAATTCTTTTTATACATGAACAAATCTCAGTGGATTATTGGGTGTGTAACATTGTTATTTATCTAATAACAACAAACTCACCATCTATTTTTTAAATCATGGAAATCATCAAGTGACAGTTCAGAGGTAATGCGCACCTACTTTCCCTGAGTGAGTGAACCATAAACACAGTGCACACGACTGAATACGAAGATAAATGGCTGCAGCAGCTGCTGAAATATTACATAGCATGTAACAGTATTCAAGCAGGGAACATCCCTGCACCTAGATTGAAAAGATGATGGAATTTTCTACAAACAGTGCATTACAGGAGATGGCAATGTGCCTGGAGGCTTTGCCAGGCTGTCCATTTTGCTTTCTTGCATTGATGTGTCTGCAGTGTTAAAGGTGAGCATTTCAGATTTCTTAGACTCTGAAAGTGATGGACACAAAACATAAAGCTTTCACTTTTATTTTTACTTTACGCTATAAAATACAAGTAAACATATTCTAAATGATCTGCCAGAATCATCATTGTGCCTTGCCAGAGAGCTGACGTGTTTATTGTATAGAGCACAACATATTTCTTACAGTACTTTTGCTTGAATGGATCCTTGTGTTGTGCCTATAACCAATGTCAGTCTGACATCTTGGCCAAATAAAGTAAAATAGAAGCAGAACTGTGATGAGTTGCTTGTGGAAAGCTATAAACCAAGATCTAAAAGCAACAATATCCAAGTCGCATTCCATATTACAGCAAATGTCAAGCAGAAAAGAAAGTGGCCTGGGCTGGTTTTGGACTATTTGTCTGCTGTGACATAGGCACGTGGGGTCTATAGTCCACTGGGAGCCATAACATACTCATCACCTCTGACACGGTTGCTTTACTTAGTCCAAATGCTTTCTCCAAATGTCTGAAACCGAGATCTATGTGTGCTTTCATCTTTGCATATGAGCGTGTGTGTGTGTGTGTGTGTGTGCATGGTTGTGCTCATATGTGTGTGTGTGTGTGTGTGTAGACAGGACAAAGAGGGCAAACATAACATGGCTTTAGAACAGTTAGACTAGGTTGCACCAACAAAGATTAATTTAATGTAAGATTAGTTCTAATCAGAGTTGATCAAAACTAGGTTTAAAATGAATAAATCTGGGTTTAAAATAAAGCAGAGCTCAGTTTTATCAGTATAAAGATGCTTGCTTACCCAAATAAAATATACAAAAAATGTAAAGGTTTGAGTTGGGACCTAGCTAGCTAGCTAAAAAGTTTTTCAAAAATAAATGATACTGTTTGCTTGCTAGCCAAAAATTAATTAGCTTAGTTTGCCTTCTCATGATGGTTTAGCAGAGAAGGAGAAAAATTGTCGGCTGAATTATCAACTATCTCGAAAGAAGTTTCAATTAAATACTAAATTGTGGTTTAAATGTAATCTTTCTTAATTTTAAGCTAATTCAAAAGTATAGTACAACATAATCTTAAGTTAAACAATGTTTTAAACAGGTTTTGGTACAACCCAGTGACAGAGAGGCTCATCAGTTTTAGTTCAGATGTGCAAAATATTACATGAAGTGATTTAAATAAAAGAATCCCCTGGTTCAGCCCAGTTATGTCTTTAAAGAGTGGTGGAGTTCAGGTTCAGGACCTTTTCTTCATCTGTCAGCTCAGTTTTATACTAAACCTGATAAAGGAGAGGTGCCGTGTAGAGCATCTTCAAAAGCCTGAAATTCAGCCTCCACAAATAATGAAAATCTTCATGTTTTGGCCTTTGCTAATGTGTTCTGTGGTGTCCTGGCTTTATCCACTCTTCTCCTGAGAGCCAGTGATGTTGTGTGGCCTTGCAGTATTAAGTAACATCTTGTACTGTCTGCTAAGAACATGACCCCACCCAAGAGTGCAGTAGGTTGTCTCCATGGGGGAAAATAGAGACACGGCAAGCATTCAGCTTCTTTCCTTTCAGCAAGGACCCTTTCCTGGGTATAAGGCTCTGTAAAAGGGACAGTAAATGCCTCTTGGCCTGTTTACGTGCAGGTAAGTGCACCCATAAAACAATGGGGATGTAGTTTAGGTAAGGTGAGCGAGTGAACCGCTGAGGTTTCAGGAGAATGTACGTACTCATGTTGCTTGTAAGGCCCCTTGGATAAAAGCATCTTCTAAATGGCTTATGTTTGTTCTACAAAGAAAAATGAGGTGCTATCATGCTACTGCATCTACAAGTCTAATTAAGTGTTTCACTCTAAGTAATTTGACTTGTAAATTGATAAATACTGTGCAGGCACTTTTCTTTTTAACTTGTGGGATGCTAGAGGAAGGGGAATTATGTTGTGAGATGACAAAATGTTTTGTAAATAACATTGAATGAGTTGTTTTTTTTTTAAATACGTAATTGTCTGGCTGTTTTGAAAATGTGTGAATATTTAAAAGCCTCTGGAACTCAAATGCACAATAGCTTTCTAACCATGTAATTTAGGGTCTCATGTACATAATCGTAAGCATCTAAAAAGTATTAGAAATTTGTTTTAAACCAAATTCAAGCTATTGTCAGTCAGGTTTTTGGTTATTTTCCTGCATTTGGCATGGATTGGGCGTGCTTATGCTTGGACATTTATTCTAAAATTTATGCAATTAATTCCATGAACCAGTCGTAAAAAAAATCCATGTCAGTTGTCAAGGGGGTGCAACAAAACTTCTCTGCTCCAGCTGCTGCTATCTCTGCTCTCTGAGTCTGAACCAGCTCAAGAACTAGACCATTATATCACTCCAGACTCCTGTGACACAAACAGTCATTTTAACTTGAAAAAATCAATATCGGTTTAAGCTTATGCCTTACTTCAAGCATTTTCATCGTGTTACTTTGCTGTCACACAGTCCTCTCTGATGGAGAAGTGAAGCCGTAGTTTATGCTGTCTTCACACTCGAACAAAACAAAACAAAACAAACAAACAAAAAAATAATAATTTAACCTCACAGAACACAAGAGTTCCTGGTCTCCCACACCCTTGATCCATGGCAAGGATCGTTAGTTTGGATCCAAACTAGCATGTTAAAAAACTTACGTCCCATAACAATACAAACAAACAAACCAATTGAGGCAACAGTAGTCCAGCAACTCCCGTTTTCTGTGGGGTAAAATTACAGTCAAGAGTGTGGTGGCATTGAAGAGTGCATAGACTGTGACTGATACAGGTATTATTTTTTTTTAGCTTTTTTTTTGTTTTGTTTAGGTGGCTAAAATAGGCTAAATTTTGCTCCTGCCACCGTCTAGCGGTCCACACACAGCAGTACATTGCTTGAGTGTGGGATTCCTGAGATGTCAATCGAATATGATCTACCATGCCCACATAGTCTTGAAAACGGTCTAAACAGCAAAATGTTTTGATAGTTATGAATGTTTATTTTCACTCAGATCTTTGAGGATGCTTAAGGGAGCAACATATCACGTGAAAAAATGAGCACAGCAGTCCAAATACCAACTTGGAGCCATAGACGGTCTAATAAATAGGTTGAATCCCTATTTAATATACAGTCTGTGGTTGAAGTTGTTTCCTCCCACTGACTGGAGGAGCTCTAAGCTGGCTGGAGGAGCAATGCAAGAGTACAGGACACGTACAACATTGTAAATGGATAAAATCAGGTGATGCTAAGTCTTCTATCATAAGCTGATCAGCTGTTTATAACTGAATTGTGCATCATTGTAAAATTAAGCTGGTTATCCTGAAAGCAAAAGCCCACTGCTCTGAAAATACATAATACATAGTTAAATGACTGGCTGTCTTACTGCCTGCCAGACTCCACTAACATATTGCTGAGTTTAATTTCATTCTAAACATCTACGTCTTCTACAAGAATATTAATGATTTTGACTCATAAACTGACATGTACTCATTCTGTGAACATTCTGCATTAATTTGAACTCTAATTAACTTGAAACACGCAAACTAAAAAGTTATTCCGTTATTTCGGAACAGAAATTTCAAAGGAGGACGCCGTGGCTGCCGTGTTGATGTCTGATAAACTAGTATTTCATCTTAAAATGTTTCCTCAATCTCTGATGACATATCATGGTCATTTTATGATTTATTACAGTAAATTTATTCCAGTTTTCTCCTTTAATGAGAAACTAAACTTTGACATCATACAAGCATTTTACTATTTAACGCCATGTTTTCAGAGACCTTAAATGATACTTGAAATGTACCATTGTTGGTCCAGCCTCCAGCTGTGGATGATTATAACGTATACTTGTGGAGCATTGCGGCACACACACTGATAGTAAACTTACAGTATATTAAAAATACAATTCAGTAAGCAAAATACACAGAAAGAGCCTTTTTAATGAGTAGACAGGGGAACTTAGAGGCCATGCAGAGTTCACTCTGACACTTCAATTCATCTCCCATCAACCATCCGCTGCTTGGTTTCTCTCTGTCACTTTCCTCAAGCTTGTTGTTATGATTTGAGGAATCCTCTTATTATCTGCAATGTATTTGAAACATTCCTTCTCCTGCACAAACCGTCTCTGATGTAACAGGCTTCTGACATTGTTTCATGACTCAGTCTCAGGCTAAGCACAGCCACCGACAATGCATTCCATAAATAACTGGCTTTAAGTCAGAATTGCCAAACAAATAGAGTTTCTGCTGAGCTTCCTGCTGTATGTCACAGATTTCCCCTAAAACTCCCTCCCTTGGTATGGTGTCCACATGGAACTAGTTCTGTGGCTCTAAATTCGATAATGTTTGAAGACACAAGTGCTAAAGAATGAAAGGCTAAAGACCGATGGTGCCCTTGGTATTATCGCTGCGGTGCGTGGAACATTTTCCGGCACATCTAGAGCATTGTTGTGTGTCTAGAAGTGTTGCGTCTGCAGTCGCAGCCTCGTTGGTGCGCTTTCATGTGGCCAGGCATTACCATTGTACCAGCCTCAAGTGCATTCTGTCTTGCTCTAAATGACCCTTGTGGCTTTATAATAAATGAAGAGAAGAGAATCTGTCAGAAGCCACAAAGGCCTCAGCTTGGCCTGCTATCAGTCGGGTAAGTCATTATCATGTGCCTTTGTTTAGAGTGACATGCTTTAGGGTGGGGCTTAGCTCGTCTATTGTCTCGGCATCAGTAAACGCTCGCAGTGCTCACTAATGAACAGTAATCCCCCACACCCTTCTTACCACTGTGTAATTGGCTGATTTATTAGTGGAGTGTGATAGCCAACCTAACTGAGAGCTTAGGAGAAAACTGTGGGCTAATGATTGCTTTAATCCTCTCACAGAGCACTTCCAAACTTTGCTTCGTGTTTATATTCAAATGTTTTTCACTCAAACTCAGCGCTCAAAGCCGAGCGACTCGGTTCAATTTCATGACTCTACTGAAAGCAATTTCCACTGGCGCAGTTGTGTGCCATTGAAGATTTATCTGCACGCCGCTGTGCTCTGTTCTCCCGACCAAAGGGAATGGAGGAAGGCTTGTGGGTTAGAGAGTGAAGCTACCTTTTAATTGCTCTTAAAAAAAGACAGGATACTTTTGGACTCATCTGTATTAATCTAGACAACACCACTGAAATAGAATCACATTTAGCTCATCCCAATGAAGGTCACAGTTTTACTATGTAAGGCAGGGGTGTCAAACTCATTTTAGTTCATGGACCCTATACAGCCCAATTTGATCTCAGGAACAGGAACTTGTCCATTTTTCTTGAAAAAAATGACACTTCACATCCACTTTTGTCCTTTTTGACAAAGACATTTTCCACCAGCTGCTCTTGCATGAACAGTAGCCTATGATAGACACGTTGTGTCATGTAACCTGTACATAATGTGGTGTGATCTATAATACCATATCCTGCATTAGGGGTTTGACAAAAACCACAATACCACAGCACTACAGTCATGTGGTGCCTACTGCACGGTTGAGCTCATTTAATTATTTTTTTAATTTAACCTTTATTTAAACAGGCAAGTCATTAAGAACAAATTCTTATTTACAATGGTGGCCTGGTAACCGTAACCTCATAACCGTCATCACTGCAAATTTTATTGTGACGGGTCAATCATGTTATTGTACAATGCGTTTCAGATCAGTACATTATATCAATACATCTATGGATCAGCACTGTTACACACAATTCAGGAAGGCAGCCTCTGATTGGTTGACAAGACAGGGATACAGCCTGTGATTCTTTGACAAACTCAACCCATGGCATCTTGGGATTGCTTTGGGCAGCTAACAACATGCTAACAACAACCATTTTCAAGGTGGAAAAATGAATAAATAATGACGGAAGACATTCAGGGTTGGATTTGTAATTATGGTGTTCTTTTTTTTTTTTTTTTAACAAAGATCTTGCAGTTCAAGGCTGGAATTTAAAGCTTCAGAAAGCACTGCAAGACTGCAGCGTGTTAGACTTTCCTGTTCAGTTTACTTCGGGGCTAACCCCCTTCACTTTTCCAGCAGTTGGGAAATAACAGACAAGACTTTTCTTGGTCTTGAGGAAGTGTAGCATTAATTTACTGACACCTCGTAACCTGTACTGTACATTTACTGCCAGGTTGACAACCCACTGCTCTGCTCCTCTAGCACACACTGCACACACATTACATACAGTACCAACTTATTCCTTATGGGAGCTATGCTCAGCTTACAGCAGTATTCTTCATAAAGTCCAAAAAACAATTATTTGGCTGGTCACAGTAAGCTGCCATTCCAGTAACATGTTGCTTTTTTCCACAGCGGTCAGAAAAAAATCCATCACAGCCCTGTCCAGCATAGAGCCTGCTACTCTTATTATCAACATGACCCTCTGTGGGCAAATTAGAAATAGCAGTGTATTTTGTTGAAAAAATTTCACACTTTGTGATGTCACATATATGGTCCGAGGGCCATATGTGTGACATCACTGCTCTGAGGTGTCATGAAAATGTGGTTGTTTGGATAAGGTAATAATCCGCCCCTTTCTCTATTTATGTGCAGCATTTATCATCTATGAAGTCACTTGACAATTAACAGTCTGACATGTGAGGCGAATAATTACAGAGCAGTAGAGTTATTAGACAGGAGCATATTAATGTTCAAAGTTATGAGAAAATCATCAAAATTGAAAACATCTAATTAAAAAAAAAAATCTCACATGTTGTGAGAAATCTTCTCATCTTGGTTAGTGTGAACTTTCCCAATGGATCATATATTTGAGTTGTTTATAGACCGATTTCCACTCATCTGCTACATTTGAAGCTGGAAGTTAATTTATATGATCCAAAACATGTTCATTTAATTACGAGCAACAAAAGTTGGTTGCATGACCCAGTATTTTATTAGAAACTTCACTGTTGATTAGTGCACTAAGAGGAGTGGGTTGTGTAGGTGGAATGAGGAGAGTGTTGACAGCGTAAGACTTGTCAACATCTCGAAAGTATGTTTAAAAGGGAAAAGTGTGTATTTATGAGGCTCTTTTTTTTCTTTCTTCTACTTACACAAGTTTAAGTATATTTTAACGATAGTCTGCACATTTACTGACAGTTAATTGACGATGGCTTGGCTCCCGTGGGGTGCGCTTTTCACTCTGCTGTTTGCACTTGTGGAAATATCGATTGGGCAGCAATGACATTTTTTGATCTTTGCGTATCTCTGCAGAAACACCACCCCCGTCTGCCTCTCCAGTACCCCCACCCCCTCCACCCCTCCATTTGTTTTTTTTCCTTCTCTCCCTCCAGAAGGCTGATAATTAGCTCTCATTGGCGTTAGAAGCTCATTAATACCTCGTCACCATCCATTGAGAGAGCATGTCATTGATAGATTCTCACCCAGGGTAACCCCCAGACTCTCTGTTTGTTTCCATCTCCCTGGCTGGACGTTAATGAGATGGCGGAAGGCAGCAGGATTTTGCTTACTCCATCCATGCTCAGAAGATGTGAACCAGGCTTATAATTGCTAATTTACCCTTCCACACACCCAGCGAGCTTCCAAGTTGCTGTCGAGACGCACCACTAGGAATAAGCATGCCCTTAATATCTCTTCAAAGCACCAGAGAGAAGCCTAGGGGAGGAAGATGACATTTACTTTGTGAAAAAAAATTAAGATCCACAAGTTAGATCAAACAAAGTAAATATCGCAGACATAGCTCCCAAAAGCAGACAGAAAGTACAGATTGTTTATTTTGTCTTTATCAAATACTCCTCTACAGTATCACTTTTGCCACAACAGACAAGTAGACGTGGGCAAAAACCTGGAAGCAAATGTCTTACTTTGTAAACCGTAGCGTAAATACGTGAAGTAAATTTCTACCACTGACCTAGCCTGGGAACCAGACGAATGTACAAGCTATGTTTCATTTGTTCTGGCAAATACACCTGACCACTCTCCCATTCAGAGAGATTTCCACCTGTTCAGAATCTCTTTGGGTCAATCACAACCATTCATTTAATATGGGATAGGTTTGATACAGTGACTGACAGAAAAGCGTCACCAGTCCAGATTTGAAAAGTCACATGTTTCAAGCACAATGTACTAGACTCAGAAAACTCTAAAACATTAAACTGTCAAAGTATTTCAAATCAAAGGAATCAAAATTCTGTGGTTTCTCACTTCAGAGGCTTTCATTTTAGCTGTGACCAGGCCATGTTTTTTTCTCCTGAGTACAAACAGAGCAAGCACTCCCCAAAGTTGCATGTGTTATTCAGTGCTGTGTCACACATTTTGTTGCTCTGATTGGTTGTAGATCATGTTTTGTTGCTCTTATTGTTTGTAAGTCCATCAAATTGTCAGAGGCATTTTGGTCTATGGTTTGCTAACACCCCGTGGAAGTAGAAAATGAACTGAGAGATTTCAGACTAATTCACATTTGTGAAATGCCAGACTACCACTGACCCTGCCTATCCCAATAAATCACAAAGTAACTGTATTGAAGGAGGTGCTTTAATGGCTCCTTTAGTATTTTATGAAAGTTCATTGAAGACAAAACTATTAAGTGAACACAAAAGAATCTGAGCATAAATCAATAAATCATCTTAAGCCCAGATCTGATATTCACAAGATCAGATCAAATTTTAAGAGCAATGAAGAGCAAAATTGTGAGTGTGATTAATGTTTTGAACCCACAAGATGAATTTTGTCTGTAGATTTTTCTTCAAAGCTGTACAATCACTTTGTATCCCTCACATGCAAACTCCAGCTGACAGCAGAAGAAACTCTGCTGAATTCCAACTGGAAGTGAAGCATCATCCAGTTGAATTATGAGTATGTTTCATCATAACTTCTTGATGGATGGTCGAATAGTCTCGAACACTCCCTCCCTCAACAACTTTCCGGCACAGGAATTAAGGGAGGCTGTGTCTCATGCATATCTGTAACTTTCCCAAATCAACAATCGACATTCACACTAGCTTCACTCGAGTGGCCAGCTGTGAGGAGGGGAGGAAGTAAGCATTTGAACTTCTCTCACTAGCTCTCTTTTATCTTTTCATTTCTTTCACTTTTCATGTGAACAATTGAGTGAAATGTTCTTCAGGAGAAACTGCATGAAAATGTACAGTTATCCATCCATCTATTTATCCATTTATCCATCCATGCATCCATGCATCCATTTTCTTCTGCTTATCCAGGGGTTGAGTCACTGTGGCAGCAGGCTAAGCAGGATATTCCAGATGTCCCTCTCCCCAGCAACACTTTCCAACTCCTCCTGGGAGATCCTGAGGCGTTCCCAGGCCAGATGAGATATGTAATCTCTTCAGAGGGTTCTGGGTCTACCCTGGGGTCTCCTCCAAATAAAAAAGTGCCCTGAAAACCTACAAAGTGAGGCGTCCAGGAGACATTCTAATCAGATGTCTGAACCAACTCAACTGGCTCCCTTCGAAGTGAAGCAGCAGTGGTTCTATTCCAAGTTCCCTCCAGATGTCTGAGCTCCTCACCCCCTCTCTAAAGCTGAGCCCAGACACCCTTCCAAGGAAACTCATCTCGGCCGCTTGTTTCCATGATCGCATTCTTTTGGTCAATACCCAAAGTTCACGACCATAGGTGAGGGCTGGAATGTAGACTGACTCCTTCATGACACTGTTAACAGGTTCAGTGTACTTTATTTGTAACTGTTGTTGGATATGACATGATATTCCTTTATTAATCCCACAATGGGGATGTTTTCAGTGTTGCAGCAGGAACAGGGATAGCAAAAATAGAAAGTAGCATTAATTAAAAACAAAAAATAGTAAAAAGTAAACAAGCAATATCAACAAGGGGCAATATATTAAATCTGAACAGTTTAAACAAGAGTAAATATAGAAATACTGTAGGAACATTATATTTAGTATAAACAGACTCAGTAGTTTAATTTACACCTTTGCACAGAGGGAATATCAATATTGCACAGTGGAATAATAATATACCTATTTGAGATATTGATATTGCACGCTGAAATGAAAATTTACCTGAGTGAAACATTGCACAGTCTGAATTGATATTACACCTAAGTAATTACTGATATTGCACACATATTGTACATTATAGTGGATACATTGTGAGTTTTGGTGAGTATGTGGTCTACTGGGAGCAGTGCTGGTTGTAGTCTGACAGCTGCAGGAAGGAAAGACCTATAACATTCCTTCACACACTTTGGGTGAAGCAGTCTGTCACTGAAGGAGCTCTCTCATGCTGTTATAGTGTCCTGCAGGGGGTGAGAGTCTTTGTCCATCATGGATGACAGCTTTGCCATCATCCTCCTTTCTCTCACCTCCTCAACTGAGTCAAGGGGGCATCTCAGGACAGAACCGGCCTTCCTGATCAGTCTCCTACTGTGAGCCGTCAGGATGGTGCTTCCCCAGCAGACCAATCCATATTAAATGTCTGATGCCACAACAGAGTCATAGAAGGTTTGCAGTAAAAGAGACACAGGGCGTCCATCTTCACACATTTACCATAGACAAACTTGCTAAAAGGATTCAAGGCTCCAAGGACATGATAACATTGAGAAAGAACAATAAAAAAACAATTGAATAAATAACCCTAAGAATGAAAATGATAAAATGAATGTAAGGCTGGCTTTTCACTTCGCCTTCAGTTGTACCCATTGGGATCAGGTGTAAACATTTGCCTTCTGGTGTAGTCTGACAAAATGCTTTACAAGCTACTTCTCTTCAAACATTACCTGACCTTTAGACCTTACTTGACTGGCTGACATAGCATAAATTGATCCAAACTGGGTTGTGCTCTTTTATTGTATCGTTAGCTTGCACCTTGTAATGACCATGTTTTCAGCTGCTCAAAATCTCACAAAACTGAGAAACTGCTGGATTTTTAACAAAATCCACACAAAATCAGGATTTTACCCGAAAATGCCATCTGTCTCATAATTGATATGGGATTTTCTGAAACCACTACAACATCAGTATGATCAATACTTTCCTGAAAAAACCTGTTGTATGCTATCTGAGACATGTCATCTGCCCTCTGGTGGATTTTCAGTGTACTACAGGCAGCAGCCTGACCCTGAGTGCAAAATCCAACATGGCCGCCCTCACATAGTGACTCGTGTGTTTTGGGAAGGGAAACTTTTGCCAATACAAATATTTACTGTATTGAAACAACCTATAACTACTTTTTATATATACAATCTGCATTCATTATAATAACTTGTACATTGCAAATAATTATTAGCAAGTTATGTTATCATAATTGATCTATCATAATTGTATATTAAATTGACCAATCCAGATTTGTATTGATTATATTCTTTTTGCTCCCTACAAGACTTAAAAAAAACGGTTACTGATTGAAAAAAAGAACCAAACTAAAGTGAAATTTGCCAAATTTTCCAGCAGCAATAAATAATATTTGTTTTTGCTTCTAAAATTAAACACTATTGTGATTACTGAAATTTCATACATGCCAAAAATATCAAATATGATGCTAACAAAATATCATATGTAAATTATATGAATTTTTAAAAATTAATTAATTTATATTTTGATTTTGTGAAAGGGTCCTATAAACATTTTGATTTCAAATTTCAAAAAATCATTTGAATTTTCTGGCAATTATTTGATGTCTCAGGCTTTACAGGGTTAACTCCATAATAGATTTAACATGAAGAATGTTTCATACATTTTCATTCTGAGTAAAACTTAAGGTGCTAATTTTAAAACTACTCCCTGTGTATAGTTTAGTCTAGTCTAATTTGGAAGGTGTTAGATATAACCACTCAATCTTCAATCTCACTTGATATTTCTTTTTTCTCACTCTGTCTCATTCGCATACACACAAAAATCACAGGCACACGTACACACTTTGCCCTGCAGTCACAATGTTTCCTCTTGCCCTTTCTTATACCCAGCCTGACAGGAAAGGATCAGCATCATCTCTTTCTTCTTCACCCCTTCTTTTCCTCCTTCCTCTCCTCTCCTCTCCTCACCACCACCTCCATCTGCATTTCCACGCCTATGTCTTATTTATCCATTCCTCTCAGATAAGGTCTCGGGAGATGAGAGACATCTGCTGCGCGTACTTTGAAGATGCATCGCGTTGCTCAATTACGTGCGGGGCCAAGGTCTCGTTTGCATTCAGTGGCATGGAGAGTGCATCGCTAACAGGTGGTGGGAGAGAACATGCATGGCAGGCCGTTTGATAAATAAAATATATTATGGTAATGCCACTGAGGGGAGAGAGAGATGTGACTATTGCTAAATTGGCTTGCTCTGCATTCACATCCAGGGAGAGGGAGAGGTTTGAGGAGGTGGACGGTGGAGACACACACACTCAGACACTTGCACACCAGCACATGCACACACACTAAAAACATAAATACTGTGAAACATGCCCCCATGTGAATATGTGCATATGTTTATGCTCCAACACTGAGTTCATTTGCATACATATCTGAATACATATTCAAACATGCTTATTTGTGAAAATTAATGCAAATGAATTGAAATGTTGATGGACTGGCAGGAAAACCACCAGCACTGGTTTGACTGGTGCTGGCAGATGGACTGTACCGTCTTCTCTGGGTGTATCCCATTACCTTTCTCAAACTCTAAGCCTTGTCCTGGACAAGTTGGACAGGCACTCTACCATCAAGCCAAATGAAGAATGTGCATTTAATGAGGAAGGCGAGGGGTGATGGTGGGGGGTAGATTACACAAACGTCTTCAAATCTGTTACACATGCAGGCATGCAGACACATACCGACACGCACATTTGGGCATACGCGCGAAAACAAACAAGCACATGCAGCACAGCAACACACTTCAACATTGCTCTAAAATGCACACACGCAAACACACACAATCCGAGAGGTGACCTGGGGTCAAAAGTCGTTAGACTGGAGGGCAGCTCAGCTGAAAAATGAGAGCCCTGCAATTCATCATGTATCGGATCTCTTGTCAGACATTATCAGTCTTTTGTATCGTATCTTGCAGAGACTGGTTTGTCATATCGGTAAAGGTTTCACATTAACAGAAAAATCAAGAATCAATCAGAAATACGATACTGATTCTGTCTTGGTGGCACTAATGCAGAGTTGTCACATACAGCTGTGTACCAAACGTCAATACTTTTATGGCAACAAATTACTTTGATTCTGTCTAGTATTGAAATATATCTTGTCATTCAGTGCGAAATTTTGATAAATAAGGAGTAAATCTTCAGCATCAGTGAACCATTAAGCACGCAGCATTTTTTTTTTTTACCTACAGCTGCTTATGTGCACAGATAACTACTGTTGAGTGAACTTTGAGCTGCTTGTTAGCTAGACTGTTAGCTCCTCAGTTAGCCCTTTTACCACATCGTCCCCAGGGGATCCGCTCCTCGCTGTGGGGACAGCTAACTTGGAGCAGAGGTGGAAAGAGTTTCTGTCTATCGAGTAAATTTAGTATTTTATACAGCAGCAACACACACTGGCAACCAGGATCACACCAGCTTCCATGTATGAACAAAGATTGCGCTGCCATATACATTTCCACATAAATCAGTGTGAAAAAATGTTACTGGTATCTGATCTACTACTGTAGTTTACTTCAGATGAAGCTTAACACTCAGTGTTTTTCTTGTCTGTCTTTCAATATTACAACATCAGTCCATCAATATGTGGGAATAGCCACATTAGCAACATGCTAGCGCCAAAATCAACAGGGTACTGAACTTACAAAACAAACAACCAAAACATGGAAAAACTTACAGCTTTCAAGTTTGAAGTCTTTTCACAAACAGCTGCTATCGATCTGTCATTGAACTTGGACTGTTACCGGCCCTCACTGATAACACGGTAAGACAGAGTGAAATCCACGTACATGTCATCAAAAACAAACTTTTTTATCCACCCAGTTCTTCTGTTCTTTGAGACTGGAGGCTGATGTCACAATATCTGCTGGTTCTTTGACGTGGTGTCCATGGTAATTTGGAATAAATGTTCAGTAAACAGTCAATAAAATACACCAGGTCTGCATATGTCCCGACTCCCTGACAATAATGGATTGAGAAGCTTCTCTCCTTACTAAAGTAACAATAGCAACTGTCCAACCGATGATCATTTGGTCGGTCAAGAACATAATGACCAGCCAATCGACCAGCCAGATGGTGTCAGAACTAACACAAAAATCACCCACACAATCATTCTCTTCTTCTTCTCCTCCTCCTCCTCCTTCTTCTTCTTCTTCTGCTTTGTATTAGGCAAACTACTTCTTAAGTTATTTATATTTTTAATTAGTCCAATACTGTACAGATTTTTCATTAGTTTCTTCATATTAGTCCAGTTATCCAGACTGAGAGGACTCTGCACACTTTGAGTCAAAACAGTTTTGCCAGCTGCTCTCAGGTTTTTGAACAGCTCCCTCCTGTGAATGAGTAATTGCACCGTAATCTGTAATGTAATTTCCTTTTTGTTAAAATAGAAATGTTATCAGAGTCAAAGTATTGGTGTCAGTACCAATATTGAAAATGTTTAAATGATACCAAGGCCCATTGTCTAGACAATAATAATGAATAACACATTATAGTAGAGTACCAGCAAGATTTCATAAATAATCAAATTTAGCAAACACAGACAGATGACTTTCCTTTAAAGGGCTCACTTGCTGCTAATAGTGTGGGCTATTTCTATTTGACTTTAACAGCCCAACAAACAATACCCAGCCTCCTAATATAGATTTATATAATTCATAATATTCAACATCCAGTCAGTGTTTTAAATCCTCTTTCTTCATTTTGGAAACAAGGATTTACCAGTATAGTTATTTGGGGCAGGAAGTCGGGATGAGTTTGGCATTTTGGGTTGTCAATCACAGCTCTAATGAGAAGGCCACGGCAAGGTTGGGATGAGGTTAATAAATGACAAACAAACAAGAGAGAAGGAGGCCCTCTGTTCTGCCGTGATACCTGGCTGCTAGGGGGAATCAGGCCCAGATGTGTTATGGGTAACTCCCCGGTGGAAGTGGTGACTCTGGGGGTCACGCTGGGGCGGCTTTGTACACTCTTCATGGCACACAGCTGTGCTCGCCATCCAGAATCCCCTCACCTTTGACCCGGCGACCCCCGTTTGGTACACGTTTGGTAGGAATGTCGGGTGATTGGCTACTTCGCTCCCCTTTTCATTTCCTGTCGCTTCAGTTTTCACTTACAGCTTCAGGAGTCTCCTGACGCCTCCCTGCTCGTGCCTTAAAGGGATTTTCTCAGCTATCAGGGAAGAGCCTGCAGCTTAAATATGAATTATGGATGGATTTGAGACTAACAGCAAATCAATAATGTCTGTTCAGGAATGCATTACACTTGTGCAACTCATTATTCAATAAGCAATAACGGTACTCTAATCCCCTATATTTGCGTGTTGGAACATAGTTAACCACCCTGACCCACTTTGATTTTGAGATGAAAGGTCATGTATGGTTCAATATTGTACTACAGCAGACAGAATACAATCACACTTTAAGGATTTCCAGTGTGGTGATCTCAGATATGATCTTGTAAGCACTGAGCCTTGGTACCATGGAACAAGTGTTCCTGTTCATAGCTGGACCAAATTACAGCACATTGTATCCCTTGGCACACTTGGATTCATTAGTCATCTTTGTTGTAGTTTTGGCAACTTTACAACACACACTTGAACTGTAATGAACTCAGTGCAATAACAAAGGAACTGCAAGAAGCAGAGTTTTATGGTTTTCAAGGACAAAGAGTTGGTCAAGTCACGTGTGTATTATAAACTTTCATACTTTCCTGTTTTTATGGGCTAAAATGTAAAAAAAAATAAAAGTCTAAAAATCCTTGCTGGGCATCTGGTCTCCAACGATACACCTTCCTCGATGTGCTGAAGCTCATGTCTTTAATCATGAACGCTGAAACTGAACATGAACTCAACTAATCTTTTCTCATTAACTTAACATAAATATATGCAGGTTTTATTTAGTCAAGTAATTAAACTTAAAAATATATTTTTTATTTCTTTCCAGAACACTTCAGAACTCATAAACATGACTTGGTCTAAGTTGAAGTCGTTTGACTTGAAATGCTTAGTTTGATAAATGTCTTCTACAGGGTACAGAAGTCATTAAATTAAGTTTCTAAAGGAACATAATGAGCACTTGCCAACTCTCCAGATTTTCCCAGGAGACTCCTGTTTTTCTTTGTCCTCTCCTGATGTCCTCCCAGGATTACAATTCGCCTCTATTCTCCCAACAAAGTTTCACACCTTTCTTTTTTCTTTTTTTTTTTTACCTTTTCATTATCACAACCTGTTTCATGCACAGCATGTATAAGCCATATGACTCTAAAAGTCTACTGTCTTATGATAAAAAGTGACAAAAATACAGCTAAACCAAACCAGACTTCTTGGGAAAAAACATAAACATGCTGTTGCAGTGTACTCATTACTTTTTTATTTTCATTCTTTAAAAGTCACTAGAATGCAGGAAACTCAATTCTTTTTAAATCCTCCCTATTTATGAGGTTTCAAGTTTGGCAAGAATGGTTTACCATATTAGCAGATTTCCCAGCATGCATGGTTCCAGAGTTAAAACTCTCCCGAGACCCAAAAAACTTCCTGTGTGTCTCTTATACACTTTAAGCTACACTGAAAACAGAATATTGTGGGTCAACTTCAAACTTTGCGTTAATGCAACCTAAATTTAAACCAGGTCAACTTAAAAGGTTGTTTTTAACTCAATTACTTGATCTACCCAAAATTAAAATACATAGTATGATTTCAGGAAAAGTAGTTTTATATAATAACCTTAAGATGTTATTTCAGTCTGTTAAATGCAATGAATAGCTAATGTTAGCAAACACATTTAAACCAATTCAGGTGGACCATATTATATCTTACATAATAGACGTCTTTCCTCTCTTCTTCTCTTCTTCTTGTCCTCTCTTTGAGTCATAAAGAGAAAATGGTGACTCAACTGAAAGGAAAAAGTCTGGAGAAGACATGGATGTGATGACATCAGACCTACATTACAGAGAAACCAAACTGACTTTTACTGAAATAAGAATAGCCGGTTAAGAGAGCGAGATGTAATTTAAAGTTGCTATGATCCACAAAAATAGACTGATGTCACTAAAGCAGAAAGCTGAAGGGGGACTCATTCAAAACATGACATTCAACTTCAACTACTAGTCAAATACACTATTTACAGTGTTGGTCTGCTTGTTTTTACAATAATGAAAACACTGCCACATGATGAAAGTTCATGTTGAATTCAGTCCATATCCCCCTGAAACTGACAATCTAATAAATTATAATAAATGTTTTAAATGTCAGTGTGACTGAAGAGTTGTTGGTTCAGCTTAATATCTTTAGCTTACTGATCATGTTTTCTCAAGTACAACTGAATTAATATCAAGATTATTTGGCTTGAAAACTTTATATGTTTTGAATCATTACAAAATGACCTCAGCTTGTCTTTTTAGATTCAGTCAGCGTAAAATTTGAAGGCAGCCACACTAACTTCATGAAGTTAAAACAAATAGTTTATTTTTACAGTGAAGCACAACTGTAATTGAAGCAGAGTGTGCGTAAGAGTTCACTTTGTGTCTGTGTTTATTGACTTGAGTCTGTTTTTAGCAGTAAGAGCAATATTACATCAAAGTTTAAAAAAAGAGGCAATTTGTGAGCTGCTCTTGCCTCACCACATTTATTCTCCACGTCTGTGCAAGTGACCCTGGTTCTGAAATCTGACTTGAATCCAAGTTCGTGTTATCGGCCTCCGTGTATTTGTAAATCCCAACACTGAGCTGGATCTATACTTGAAACAGCAGTGAAATGGAACACATGGTTATGTGTCACACAGGCTGTTTGAGGTTTCATAGAAAATCTGATAAAATATGTAATTCAGATGGAATGTAGCAAGTCGCCTTAAAGCTTTTCCCACTGAGACGAAATAAAAATAACTTTTTTCTTTAACAAACCCCTCCTCATTACAAACTCCCCTCCTTCTGGGGAATGGAAGGATGGGGATTTAGACTGCCACGGATGATGGATGGAAGCTGTGGTGTAGATGAGGTGAGATGTGAGACGTTGCTCACTCACTTTTCTTTTTTTTTTGTCTCTTTTGAGGCCAAATGAAGATGAAAGAGGGAGGCATTTAAACTCTTTGCCTTTGTGTTTCATCCCCTCTGAGGCTGGGCTCTGTTGTCTCTCAGATGCCTGGGACAAATCCATTAGCTCTGCCGTATCTCGGCTACTGCAGGCGTCACCTTAGTCGGTGTCACTCTGGAGGCATGTGAGGGAGACGACGACGGATAAACAGAGAGACTCGGAGACAGAAAGGTGGCAAGAACGGGCAAAATGTTGGGAGAGTTGAAACTGAAACTAGAAATCACAAATTCCATGATTGATTATGACGTGTCATTAGTGGTGTCATTAGTGTAGAATTTAGTTAATAAACTGCAACGACATGCACATGATCAAAGGGAAAACAAGAGAGTGTGCGGGTAATCTGAATTGTTAAAGGCTGATATTTGCCACTTTTAGATTGTCGTCTGTTGAAAATCTGTAAGTCTAAACATATCCTCACCATAAAATTGCAATTCAGTGATACTCCTTTATTCTTGTTTAGTTGGACGTCCGTGCAATACCATTCAAGCCACAAAAGTGGTTGAAATTCTGCACAGAATCCATGACTGAGACTAATGGAATTATGTTAAATTGGATAGTTTTTTTAAAGATGGATAATCCGCTACATTACACTGTAAAAAGAAAGAGAAAACTCAGAATTTCAAGGCAACTGCCTTCACTAGTTTTTAATTAAACTCAAACTTTGAAAGTTGAAAGAAACTAAACAAAGTTTTGTCAGCCGATAATCTTGTTCAGATAGTTTACTTTTCTTCTTTAGATGAATTTAAATCTTTTTGAAAGGTTTTGACACCCCACAAAAAAATTGTATTTCAAAAACTGTTCAGAGTGAGGTGTGAACCTGATTTGTCATTTTTGAAGCTTGAAAATTTAATGGCTGCAACATAAAATATTAAGTCCACTATTATTTGTTTAAATACAAATTCCTTTAAGTTTCTACAACTCATAGATTCAAGTTTATCTAAATAAGAAAAGTAAGTTATCACGACAAAAGATTATTAGTTAGTAAACTTTTTTTTAGGGTAGTCCGACCAGTTCCTTGAAACAAATATGATTAAGTAATATTTAAGGTCAAAGTCACCATTTTGATGGTGATCTAAGCCTAAACAGGACCCCATGTTTACAGGTAGAGTGAAAAGTATAAAAGATGTGCTGTACCTACAGGAGACCATACACGTTTGAGCATTTAAAGTTTAAAGCACACATTAAATTTCAGAGAGGTTTCACTAGTTAGTGATTTGACATTTACAGAGGACCAGGGGGTTGTGATTGAATTCCTAGGTGCTACATTATGCTATTACAGAGTTAATGTAGCCTGTACTTTTCTTGTAAATCCACAGCTGTATAAATGGAAGAGTCTTGTAAGACCATAACAATGCTCTCCACTTAGGAGGGGAAATGTACCCGCTCAGCAGTTAACTTGTTTTTGTACAATATGACATGAATGTGAACTGCCCTCTGCAAGAAAAGCAACAAGATTTTCATCAAGCTTAAATAAACCTAACCTTTTTGTCCTTGTACCACCCTAGAAGACATTGAAACAGGTCATTGTAGTTTGCTGTGAGTGTACTATTTTGGTAATGGATAAGACTTGTCAACAAAGGGAAATATTAGAGACATCAACAGGAAATTCTCACCATTGCAGTTCGTCTTCTCCCCTCCCTCGACAACTTCTGACAGAATAAGGAAGTCGTGATGGCGAATTGTTGAAAGGTTTGGAGGGAATGCATGACTGAGCTGCAGGAGGCACAGGACATTTAAATACAACTTTGCCTGTGCAGCTTTGATATTGTGATTACACATCAATAATGCTTGTATATAGATGCAAAATAAAAGCATATCTTTATGCTTGCGTTTATTGACTTAGTCCAAATAGTTAATAAAGCAAGGGCGTGCAAATGGGTAGACACAGCAATAATTCTAATCAAAACATTAAAATAAAACCACAGTTGTCTGTCAGGATCTAGTCGATGTTAGTATTAAGTAATGTGAAAACACACCTGGACTATTTATAGACTATTTATAGCCTCCTACTGCTAAATATTTAATATGTGAATTAAGCGACTAGTGACAAATCTTGTGAGTTATTCAGACCATCAAGAGGAAAGTGAGAACTATCCACAAATCTATTATTTTGTAATTTATTCCAATAAATGCTGTAATCTCAGTCAGTGCTCCACTGGCAGGTCAGGTATTCAAGAGGAAAACACTCCATAAAATATTCTTTCTAGCAGTGTATGGAAAGATATTGTACAATCTCCTAGAACCAGCACCAACAATTACATCTTGACTTTGATGCCCAAGGAGCAAAGAAACTGGTTTCATATACAAAGTCGCACCAATTATCTTTTCAATTTCTTGCAAAACATTCATCCAATATTCTTGAATTTTGGGACAGGATCAAAGACAATGAGTGTAGGTCCCCACTGAGATTCTACATTTTAGTTGAAAGCCGAGGCTTCATTTTGTGTCCTTTGTTGGGAGAAATTTGCAGGCAGTGCAGGATTTTAAATTGCAACAGTCTGGCACAGTTGCACACAGATATCTTCTTTGTATGATCTCATATCACATCCCATTTATCCTCGTCGAGATTTACAAGTTCATTTTGCCGTGTCTGTGCAGCGTCCTGTACATTCAACACATCGGTCTGGCTTTAGACACTGTAAAATCAAGTTACAGGTTTTTTTTTTAGTTGGACCTTGGAGAAGTAACTGCTCTATTGCTGATGTTGTGGCATTGATACTGAAAATGTTTTCTCTGGTTATGAAATCTCAAATTCGAAGGTAAAAAAAAATATGTCTGGGGAGATTGTATTTTTCTGTTGTTTGAAAAACAGAAGGGACGCATCCTCAAATAAATCACACATTTTCTTTATTCCCTGGGATGTTCAAGTGCTGCACCCACTGTCTCTCATATACCTGGCAGGAAACTAAGGTTACCTTGAATTGGGATCAGTGAAAAGTTTAAATTAGACCTCCACTCAGGTTTTCTTGTTGTAAACCACGTCTAAAGAGTATTAGAAATGACAACATTACTGTTACAGACACTCCTAGCTGATAAAATATGTGTTTTTGATTTTGGGGGAAACTGTCCCTTTAAACTTTTTTACTTGCTGTTTTTTTTACCTGTACATCCTAATTCAACTTAGTACTGCAGTACATTATCATAAGTTATGCAACATCATCACTTCATTAAAAAGCATACAAATAAAATGTTAAAAAGAGCTCTCCAGAACAATAGTACTTTCAAACAATCATTTGTCTTTTATTCAGTCAGTGTAGTGCACCAGATGTTTACCTCAAATAGCACAACAAACAGCCCTGTTGCATAAAACTCCATTCAGCTTTCACTTGAAACAGATTCAAATACCACTTGGCCCATGTCTGAGTGCAGGGCTTGAGTGGAAAGATCCCTCTACACTTTAGGCATGACAGCCAACAACATTTCGAACACCTATCTGACTTTGTTTTAGTGGTTACCTCCATGAAGGTTTCAGCGATAATATTTATAAGAGCTCTGCAGTTGACATTTGTGTTAGTGTCTTTCTTCAAGAAACTGCTGCTGTTCATTGAGGAAACTCCAGCTTTATCAAACACAGCGTGTCAGCCAGTCATTTAAAATTAAAATGAACAATGGTTCGAGACACCTTCAATTATAACTTTGTGAAACAAATGGAGTTAAACAGGCTCCTGAGGGAATCCACATCATGGGAACATACGGTAGAAAAATAATTCCTGATGAACAGTTAATTTGTCATATCTAACTTTTTCCCTCTGGCGCCCTGGCTGCTGAGTTACCGTCTTTGTTAAGTGGGATATATAATTTTCTAAGCCTGTATTTTCTTCACAATTGCTATGGTGTATATTTTGTCATGCATTCCAGTGTTTAAAAGAAGAAATGCACTTTACATGGTATTATCCATTGCTCATTTATTGGTCAAGACAAATTCAGAGTATACAAACACTCATCTACCTTTGATCTGAGGGTCAGCGGTCAGACTTGGGTTGCGGACACAACTTTTTTAGTTTCAAAGACTTATGTTTTTATTCCTCTCCCCCTGAAATCCAATCAGGCTGACCTGAAAAAGACCTCTCGCTTTAGTCTTAATAAATCTACTGCTTAAACGATTGAAACAGAAGAAAGTAATATGTTGTCAACTTAAACTGCCGGTAATGGAGAGTTCGCGGCATCCCATGATGGCTGGAATGATTACATACTTTTCTGCAATTTATTTTAATTCATTGTACATACATGCCATTGGCAGACGGGTCTGTTAGAGTGGGGAGAGTTCCTTTTCTGTCATCAGTTTAATGGAAGCAGTCCGATGGAGTTACCAGAGTGGCCGTAATCAGGAAGAAATTCAATTATTTAACATCTGTCATCAAAACCCTCTTGTTCTTGCTGAGCACTTAAGCAGACTGAAATTGTAACATTAAATTAATGGCATAATTTGCAAAAAGCCTTTTTTGTCAATCCCAATTCTTACATCTTACAACATTAAAAATAGCTCTAAGAAGTATATGATTACCTTTTAATATTTGCAGTATGTTTCATAATCGTTTTTGCAATCTCTCCTAACCTTAAAGGGTTTTTTTCTCATTGTAATGAGAAAAAAAATAAAGAGGTCATTAAGTGTAGAAACATTGTCTCTACTAGAACAATAAAATATCTGTTTCCAACTAATGATTTCATTCTCCCACACTCTCGCTGGCTGATTCACACACTGACAGTGTTTCCACTGTGTTTCCTCAGACAGACAGAAAGGCTCATGTTTCATTCAGAGGTACTGTATCTGCCGACATGGTCCTCTGCATTACCCTCGCTCATCTATCCACAACCGTGTACTTGCAATGTTGGATATACTGTAGCTGCACAAATATGTATGCTCTCTATCCCGTCACAGATAAGGTTTTCAGTTTGAGCTTCGCAACATGGCGTGTTATCTCTGGTGCCATAACTCTGGTGTCCGGTGTTTTCTTTTTAGAGAGCAGGTCTGATACGGTGTGTCAAGGTAATCACAATACAACCATTCCAGTGATTGATACTTCCCGCACAGCCTTCTGGGATGCCATGTTTTTACAGGAGGAAAAGGGTGAACAGTTTTGTTTCTCCAAATGAAAAACAAATGGAGCTGGATGGAAAAATTGTAGAGGGATGGAAAGGGATCACTACTTTTGTGGTTCCATGTCAACCACAAGGTCGCATACCAGAAATCAGGATCCCCCACAGTGGAACAGGCATTTTGTTTCGACGGCAGCACTTTTTAGTGCTGTCAGTGTTGCCATAATCATGGAAATGGGCCAGTTAAAAATGCCTCAGCGGCTCCCACTGGCAAATGCTGCCATTCATAGCAACATAAACTTGCCTCTTTTTTTTTTAATTCAAAAAAGTCACAAAAAAAAAGCCAGGGGGTGTTACTTCCTAACTTGCAGATCCTATCTTAAAAGTTTGGTAACCAAGGTAATTAAGATTTGAGACCTGATTTAGGAGCAAAAATATTACAGATAAACACTTCCTAAGTAAATGGCTGTGTCTGAAATCACTCACTATTTACTATAAAGTCTACAAGTGAGTTTGCCACATTCTAGTGTTGTCTGAATGTATAAGGAGAATCATTATACCCTACATAGTGGACTCAAAGCAGCTTATCCCACAATGCATTGTGAAAAGTACCGTACAACTAATGGTCACTAACCAAGCACTATATGCCATAATCTAATTCATTAAAAAAGACAAAACAGTGGCAATGACGTCATTAACGGCACAGAGTCTAGTGTCCAGAAGTGTTTTTTTTTTTCACTACATAGTGAGCTCACTGTAGTCCTCTACATAGAAATCGCCAGGTAGTAAGTAGGGAGTGAGTGAATTTCTATCTTAACTTATGATAGAAAAAGTGTATTTTACAAGCATCTTAAAATCTAAACTCTCCTAACTTCAGGCTGTCCTACTTGTCCACCTGTAGTAGCTAGTAGCTAACATACTAACTAGCTAACGGTAGCTTGTGCCAGACAACTGTAGTGTTGGCTAAAACTAGTGTTTGCAAACCATAGATGTAATATATAAACCTAGACAGGGCATTGACGCTTAGCCTCGTCTCCAATTTTCTTTTTCCCCAGTGGCCCAAAAAGAATTTTTCATCATAAATCACCATTATAAAGGAGACAGGACACTTCGGACTGCGAGCAAACTCAATTATGACTCTTTCTATGATTCACTTTTGATCCATGAAGGTTTTATATTTGTAAATTTTTCCTAGAGCAAAGAAAAGCAATTTAAAAATGTCAATTTGGAGTCTGTGGGCCAAGCAGGAACTAGCGGAGGGGGCAAGGGAGATAACGCTACTGCGTTTATTCAGTGAGCCTTATAACCAGGAAGTAAACCCAGAAGCTCAAAAACTTTTTTGACTTAGGCGAGCAATACTCATTGGACTGAATATGCGCCATCATTGCGTGCTGTATCTCGTTCATCATAATACATCTTTATGCCCATTGTATTTGCTCCATTTTTTTTTGTATCTTTCAATAATTGAGTAGCCTGTTTAGGATGTCCTAACCTGAGACAAGATAGGATGAAGTAAGATAAGATGGGATTCTTAAACTTTGTTAGTGTTTCCGTCTGTGATACCCATGTATCAGCCTAACGTAAGTCTTAAGTTAGGCAGCATCTGTAATACAGCCTCAGGAAATTAAAAGTACAGTGCATGACAAACCCAAAATTCATAGCATCAAACAATGCCTTGTAGCATAATTTGACTTTGGGTTGAAACTTAACCACAATAGCATGCCATACTGTGGCATTTTTCATTGTACCCCAGAGACATTAGACCAATTACCTCGTTAAGTCATGTGTCTCCTTAACTGATTGGTCTGGTGAGAGAGACAGACAGGCAGAAGGAGAGAGAGGACAAGAGACAATCAAGAAACAGGAGCAGGGGGTGAGAGCAAGGGAATGTGACTGTTGTGTTGTATAATGAGTAAGCTATGGGCTCTTTTTCAAAGTATCCAAAACAGCGTTCAATAGCTACCAGATGGCTGAGGGAAAATATAGTGAGGGAACTTGATTACCTCTAAGCATTTTCTCTTAATTGTACTGAAGCTGTTATGTCCTTAATACCACAAAGGCTGTATTCCTTTACAACATATTTTAAAGTGGGAGTATAAGAGCAGTAAAGAGTGCCATCAGGTACTTAAATAAGAGCAAAGTGATTAGTTGAAAGAAATAACAGAGTATGGCACATGCAAGCTTGTGGTCTTTTAAACGTCTGAGCAATAATGTGCTTTGAATAATAATGTCCCCATCAGTGAGTTAACACCATTGTTCTGCAGCTAAATGTGCTAATATTTTAATACATTGCATAATTTCAGTTTTAAAGTGCCCCATTGGGTGAAGTAAAACCTTCTCAACCTCCATCATAACTTCTTTGTCTCCTTAATATGCAGAGTAATGAAGGTGAGGGTGTTTTCATCACACTGCTTTGTGAAAGTGCTGAAGCATTGACAGTATTAAGAGGTAATTTCCACTTCCTCGTAACGTATGCCAGTACACGACCGGGCAGCTGGGGTCAGGGCCTGCGTGAGCCAATGACAGGACTCAGAGGGATGAGGTCATAAGTCAGAAATGGCTAGAGGATCTCTTGGGTGTCCCATATATGTCATCAGGGCTCCTGTAAGCCCAACACTTTGCTGATAGATTGACACTCGAGCAGAGAAATTGTTTTAAAGGAAGTGCTGAGTCGTTGACGGAGACCCTGCCACATAGCTGACATATCTTCTCAACGAAAGCGCCCGCAACCGAACGACGAAGGCAAGAAGTATTTTTCTTGCGATATCTGGTGTGCTTTATGGGAAGTTCCTCAAATCTAGGTTATGCACAAGGCACTCCCTAAAAACTTGGTATTTCACCTGGGGTCAGTATGTGCTGCATTATACAGAGTATTGTGTACCTGATGCTCACTCTCGCTGGGTTGTCTTGTCACCTTTTGCATAAGCTACAAAACCAAAAAGTTGTATAATGAGCTGTTCCTTTGCCTTAAACCCAAGATTAAACATACAAGAGACCTCACACCTAATTGTAACCTCAAACAGATGATTTTTTACATTTTGTTGTGATTATCGATTTACCTAGATACACAAAGATTTTTACTCCTTGTACTCCTTGCACAGCTGCAACTGCTTCTAGACTTCCATGCAGATTTTCAAATGACTTTTACCTGACTGTTGATAAATTCTCAAATTGACCAACGCTGTACTGGAAATATATGCAACTAAAAAGTGATCAAATATATTGACATTTAGATGCACTAAATTATGTCCAACAACGAAAGTCTCCTCAGTTTTGGGGGATCTGTATTCTGATATCAATGTAAGTTAGTATCTTCAAGTCCAAACAGGCTTACAAGGCAATGCATATATAGGTGTGAGACCAAATATACAAATCATAGAAAAACATGAACAGTATATTCTGTATGCCTTCATATTTGACATCCATTAAATAGACTGATCTCGTGTTGTATGCATGTACTCAGAGTTTGCAGAAGTGTGCAAAACCCTGCTCAGCTGGGTTAAATACCAAGTTTTTAGGGAGTCCCCTATGCACAAGAGGCAAGAATCTCACCCTGCTATGACTGATTTGAGCAGACATGTGGACCTTCTAAACTGTGTTAAATTACCCAGAGTGCTCGCCTCGTTGTCTCGTCACAGCAACTGCTATGTGGCGCTCCAATTGCTCCTGGCTGCCAGGCTGGCGGGTGTCAAGGAGTCTGCCCTCCACCTTGTGTTGCAAACTCAAGTCAATTACCCCAATTAATCTGGCTCAAGAATGGAATGGAGATGGAGATTGTTTTGCTTGAGTCAAAATAAACACAGTCTCCTTCCTTTCAGCATTTGCACACATTTCTGTTAATGAGTACAGGCCGCTGCATTTTTGGCTGTTTTAGCAGGATAAATGTGCACATTTAGGAGATGGAGATTATGCCATGCATTACGTGCTGGCAAGATATGAACAAAGCTTGTTTAGAGTCTGAGTCTCGAGCTCTCTTCTGGCATTATCAACTGCAGACAAAGTGAATGGGTGAAGACAGACTTTCAGAATTACTTGGTTACAGATGGAGAGGATCATATCTTCAAAGGGACAGAAATACAGTTTGGGTTGATGCAGAGCGCTTTTACGAGAACGGCGTGTTTCAAATCATCTTCCACGTAAGAAGAGCAAAAGAATCTAGCGCTGTAAAAATGGACATAAAAAACGGACGGGGGACAGGATGAATGGAGGAGATGTGAACCATGCTGTTGAGAAACATTTCATGGGTCTTGATGCTCAGGTGGTGTGGCGGTCTTGAGTGTTTCACTGGCTGCATTTCCACTGTGCCGTTTACACCGTCCCAATGAATCCCAGGACCGCGTCAGGCCATTTGGACTTTGTCAGTGTCAGCCGTCGTAAGGTGACCAGCTGGTGGTTTATTAGACGGGGCATTCTGTCGACCGCTCTTGTTAAACTCCTGAACCTTTCTTGTTGGCCCATACCTGCTCCAGCAAGAATCTGCAGATAACAATGAAGCCAAATTTGCTGATAGGCTGACGTCTTGAGAGCAGACCATGCAGCAATGATAATAAACCCGGAGAGAGATGGATCAAAGCTTCCAGTGACCAGGACTGTAGGCTCTCAGCTTCCAGACATTCCAGTTATTTTTAATATGTGTTATTCAGCATATGAGCTTTGTGTGCATGTGAATAACTACAAAAGCAGAGTTGAGCTTTGACATTCATAAAATATTTACTTTATAGTACTGCCTTTTTAGAGGGGTTGCTCTTGCTATAAGCCATTACTCATATATTATTGAACTGAGTGAAGACATTTGTCAGCAGGCTGAAACTTGATATTCCTCTCTCGCTGTTTGCTTATCCACATTTCACCAGTAGCATAATGCCATCAAAAACCAAAAAAAAGAAAATGTGTCCTTGAAAAAGCTTTGGTCACACTTCATTTTACATTAATAAGACAAGCCATAGTTTGTATCAAAACTAGAGAAAACTAGAAATATAATGTTTTTATTACACAGTGAACACACACAGCTATACCCTCATCAGACACCACACACACTAAGACTACACTAATAAGACATAAAAGCTGTACAAATGATAAAATGTTCTTTATTATACAGTATCACACCCTTATTAAACTATTAAAACTAAGGTGTATTAATTCTCACTGATAGACCATCATTACACTGAAGAGTCACCCATACATAAAATATAAATGGGGAAGTTTACCCTCTAATAAAGTCTAATAATGGGACCAATAAGGGGTCGAATACTGTCTAATAAAGAGCATATTATTTGTCTAATTTAAAACACAGTTTGTTACGTCTTATTAGCGTAGTGTAAAATAAAGTGCGACCGAAGCCTGTACTGAGGAACCTAAATGCAGACATCACTGTGTCTTTATTATTCTAATCCGCTCACACCCTCCTGACTTCTCTGAAAAATTTAAAAGATTCCTGATAGAGAGATCTGTGAACTAAAACTCCAATTCGTGACCTTTGGTCTCCCGCTCTGCACTGAACTCTCTTGACTTGTGAGAAAAGTGCCACTAGTTTCCTCAGCTGTTCCTGGGTTTCTGGCCGTCCGATAAGCTGATCCGCCAGGCTCATTCCTGCCTCCCCTACTCTCTGACCTTTGTGCTCTCAGTGTAATTGCCTGAGAGTTTGATGGACCAGTGTCTCTGAAGCAGATGATGTCTTGCTGCAGCCCGTGATAACAGCTAGAAGGCCTCCTCTTCCCTGACCACCACAGAACCCTTTTCAAGAACACGTGAACGTTGGTGGTAAAGGAGGTAGCCATCTGCTGAGGAAATAAAGTCTCTGTTACCCAGCCCCACAAAACTCTGGTTTTCATTTCCACTCGGGGGATAACTTCAAGCTTTCCATCATGCACCTTTTAGCAGCACTTATGGTGCATAGTTACTGTATGTTGCCTGTTCTATACAGATTTTTGCTTAATACAGATGTCAAAATCCTTGTCCTTCTTGTTGTGATCAAAAACATAAGAGACTCTGCCATCCATTTTAAGAGCATGTTTTTGTTTTCCGCTGATGGAAGCTTTGCCAAGCCGAAAGATCCCTCCCAGCCTTCTGCACCAAATGTATTTCCATCGAAAACATAACGTGATGTCCGTAATTACATTTAAGTGACAAGATTGCGGTAATTAGCAAACCAGATAATGGGACAAAATACAGGCTTATGAATTGGATCACATACGTTCTGATACAAAGCATATGCTGGCAGAGTAGCAAAAAGCCCAAAAATGTCCACAAAGAAGGAAACACATGTTCGCTGGGAGCTGAATTTGATCCAGCTCACAAACTAGAACACTTCTTTCTGCCCTATCTCGTGTTGTGAAGGTTAAGTAAAACGTATCATTCCAGACATCCAAGGCTTCATCAGCAGAACTTAGCAGAGAGTCACGTTTGTAGGGCAGCGAGCAGAGATAGACAGGTTGATGGATGCGCAGGCGCTGAGTCATGCACGTGCAGAAAGGAGTTTACCCTGTCTGGCTCCTGGGCTGCCCCTGAGCCACGGTGGTGACGGACAGGAGGGCGGATGATAGATGAAGATGTACGACTGCAGATAGACCATCAGATTAGTGGTTTGTTATATCTGATGTTATGGTGTAATCAATCCCATTCATCCCCTCTCTGTCCCCCACCTGACGGGCTCTATCTCTAAAATGTCCAGCCCCAATGACGACCAGGCTCACACTACTCTGTCAGAAATAAGGGTTCTAAAAAGGTTCTTCCTGAAGGGCTGAATCATTTGCTTCTGAACAACCCTTTGTTGAAGAAACCGTTTTTTAAGGTTTTCCTTTTTTGTAAGACTGAAGGTTCCATTGACCCCTTTTCATCCAAAAACGCTTTTTGATCGGAAGAGTTCTTCAAGGATTGTTGAAATCCTGGAAGAACTTTTTCATCAAGGGTTTGTACCATAAGATAAAGGGGCTCTTGGTAGAACCCCCTCGGTAGGTTCTAGATAAAACCTGTGGAATATAAAGAATATAAAAGGGTCCCCTGTAGAATCCCCTTGGGACTTAAAAGGGTTCTTGTAGGGTGGGTTCTAAGTAAAATCCTTTTGAATAAAAAAAAAAAAGCTTGTCAGTAGAAGCCCAACAGGTGGGTTCTAGATAAAACATTTGAAATGTAAGAGGGTTCTTGGTAGGACCCCCTTGGGTGGTCTCTTCTTGGCACCCAGAAGGTAGAAAGGTTCTTGATAGAACCCCCAGATCGGGTTCTGGTTGAAACAGTACAACATAGGAAGGTTCTCTGTAGAACCTCTCATGGGGATGTCTTGTAGGAAACATTTAACAGATGGTCCCAGTTGTAACCCTCTATGTGGAGATCTACTGTAGGTAGAACCCTCTGAAAAGGTATAAATGGTTCTTCCAGGAACCAAAAAGGGTTATTCTATGAGGACAAGCTGAATGACCCCTTAAGTGTCCTAGTTAGCACCTTTATTTCTCAGAGCATAAACTACAGGACTGTGCAATCAGAGAGCAGCATTATTATATTTCTTCTTTTCATCTCAATCTTTATTTTTTTCCCTTGATGCACTAATAGAAGACAGCCTCTAAGGTTTTGCTGGTTCGTCACACATCTTTAGGCGATTATTTTCTCCTCTTTTACTTTTCCGTAAATGGGACGTGATAACATTTAAGGACTTCACATAGCACCAGGGTGCTCTCAAGTCTTGCCAGTTCTGTTATTTCCCTCATGGAGATGAGTTAATTGCTATTGGTACAGTTATAGTGTGCAGGACACAACAAGCATTTGGATTTAAAAAGTAAAAATGTGTGAGGCACATGTTGAGTGAATTTTGGGAGCCAGACAAGATTGGAAAACCGCCCCAGCCACCTACATGAATACATCCACAAGATTTAGAGTGGCTGGCACTGGCGTAAACACCCAGATAAACACAAAATTAATTAAAATCTAAGAGGGAAGCTTAAGTATCTGGTCTTAAAACTGTCACTTTGCAATTTTTTCAGTAAAAGAAACAAACAACAACACCAAACTGCCGCTGAGAAAGTTTTTATGTTTAACTCATTCCTGAGTAAATCTATGTGTGGCTAACCGGTCTGTTACTGTAGGTTTGGCATCTTACATAATTCATGTGTCCTCACATTTATATTTATGTTGTTGTTACGATTCACAAATTGAAACCAACATGTTCACTGGTCGAAAAGGAAATGATGTACACTCTGAGCAATAAAGGTACTAATTAGAACCATAAAGGGGTCTTTGACATGTCCCCATAGTAGAACCAAATTTAATAGAACCAGAGGTTCTTGGTATAAATGCTCCACTTAAAATCCTGTCAGAGAGTTCTACCTATAACCCAACATAGGTAATGTTCTTATAACCATCTGTGAAAGGTTTCACCAAGAACCCCCCATGAGAAGTAATGGTTTGACTTGGTGCCCTTTTCCTGGTTCTTGAACAGGTTCTGTTCAAGATATTTTAAAAAAAATGGACCAGCCCACATTTCCACCAGTTTTGAGTGGAACCTTTGTAATCAAGGATGTCCTCAACAGAGGCCGTTGTACAATGTACAACAGCCTGTAGAATATGACAGACCCACTTTGGCTCCCAAGAAAAACCTGCTATTTTTTAATTTCTACTGGGAGCCAACTTTTCCAGTTTTGAACCGGTTCATTTTTGGTGGAAATGCTCAAAATTTGGTGCTTGAACCAGAATAGAGCCAGCTCCATGTTGGTGGAAAGGGCCTGCCAGAACCCTCTCTGGGGGTTCTCTCCAGAACCTCCTCTTCAGTGTGCCAACAAGAAGCCACTTGGGGGTTCTACTAATAACCTTTTAATATTCCAAGAGTTTTATTGAACCAACCCAGGAGGTTCTATTGAGAACTCTTTCATATTCCAGGGGTTTTACCTAGAAGCCATCCATGAGGTTATACTGAGAACTCTTTTATATTATGGTTCAAATAACCCTTGATGATAAAGGAATTTCACAGGATTTTCACAATCCTAGAGGAACCATTCCTTTCAAAAAATGTTCTTAATGGAACCCTTAGTCCTACAAATAACCCTTGACCCCCCCCCCCCCCCCCCCCCCCACCCAAACCC
>JAJHUR010136130.1:0-45573 GCA_027495735.1 Lutjanus campechanus | reverse complement strand
CATGTGTCCTCACATTTATATTTATGTTGTTGTTACGATTCACAAATTGAAACCAACATGTTCACTGGTCGAAAAGGAAATGATGTACACTCTGAGCAATAAAGGTACTAATTAGAACCATAAAGGGGTCTTTGACATGTCCCCATAGTAGAACCAAATTTAATAGAACCAGAGGTTCTTGGTATAAATGTTCCACTTAAAATCCTGTCAGAGAGTTCTACCTATAACCCAACATAGGTAATGTTCTTATAACCATCTGTGAAAGGTTTCACCAAGAACCCCCCATGAGAAGTAATGGTTTGACTTGGTGCCCTTTTCCTGGTTCTTGAACAGGTTCTGTTCAATGTACAACAGCCTGTAGAATATGACAGACCCACTTTGGCTCCCAAGAAAAACCTGCTATTTTTTAATTTCTACTGGGAGCCAACTTTTCCAGTTTTGAACCGGTTCATTTTTGGTGGAAATGCTCAAAATTTGGTGCTTGAACCAGAATAGAGCCGGCTCCACGCTGGTGGAAAGGGCCTGCCAGAACCCTCTCTGGGGGTTCTCTCCAGAACCTCCTCTTCAGTGTGCCAACAAGAAGCCACTTGGGGGTTCTACTAATAACCTTTTAATATTCCAAGAGTTTTATTGAACCAACCCAGGAGGTTCTATTGAGAACTCTTTCATATTCCAGGGGTTTTACCTAGAAGCCATCCATGAGGTTATACTGAAAACTCTTTTATATTATGGTTCAAATAACCCTTGATGATAAAGGAATTTCACAGGATTTTCACAATCCTAGAGGAACCATTCCTTTCAAAAAATGTTCCTTGGGGGAAAAAGGTTCTTAATGGAACCCTTAGTCCTACAAATAACCCTTGACACCCCCCCCCCAATCAGATGTTTTGGGGTAGAACCTCAGCCCCTCAGGAAGAATCTTTTCATTCTCATTCATTCTAAGAGTGTAGAGCTCTGCACTTTATAAGCAAAAGCTCCAGGGATTGTTGTCTTCTCGTAGAAAATTCACCCTGTCAGCATTTGAAATACACAAAGGCTGACAAAGTCATGTTTTTCACAAGATAAGTCGCTTCTGCTTTCCCAAAGACATGAGAACTGCACCCTGAAAACATGCTAGTGAGCTCAGCCAATTAGCAGCTCTCTTCTAGACTCGGGGCTATGCCTTTGACTCTGCTGTCAGAGTTGTAGTTGCACAGTGCTACAGACCTACATCTGGCAGCCATGACAGGTAAAAGAAGAATAAAGCACTATTCCACCATCAGCACTAATGGGAATAAATGGCTTACCTGAGCCAGCTAACAGCAAACCACATCCTGCTAAGAGCACCCAAACGCTCGCCGTCAATCTTACGTCCTAAACGATCCTTTCAGTGAAGAAAAGCAAAGTGAAATGTTTACGTTATGAAAATTACTTTTCTTTGCTAAGTTTGCAGAAAATGGAGAGAAGAAAAGAGAAGCACCTTGAAAGTAAGTGAGCACACTTAGCTGGGGGGGTGTTAGCGAGACGCAGTTGACAGTGTGAAAGCAGCTTCACATGTTTGTAGATGTGAGCCAGTCTTTCCTGGCATGACGTTTGGGGAATTTGGTCAAAGTGGGCAACATCTTTGGCTTAAATCATTCCATTTACTTGAAGTGAGATTAGCACAAGTACCAGGGCTAATTAATATCACATGGAAGAAAAGAATCTCTGTCATTGGGGTTTGGGAGCGCTGTCCTAAGGTGATGACAGTGTAAAACATGTTGCAGTATTTTGTGGTGTGGGAAAACTCCCTGCAAACAATTCTGCCCATGACCCAAACTGAATGATTAGTTTCTCTCCCCTTCAGAAAAATTCCAATGAAGAACAAAAGCATAGAAAAGGAAGGAGTTGAAGCGAATCAGAAAAGAGAGACGCTCAATTTGCTGCTTCTCATTTATCTGCTGCAGCGAATGCTTCACCTCCGATCAACTCTGAACTTTCATTCCACACTCTTTTTATTTCTTCTCTTTTATTCAACTCTGATGGTTTGAACCTGTGGAAATATGTAACCAGAGGATCCGTCTGTGGGAGATATTTCTGAATTCCTCTGCCTGTTAAGATAGCCGAAAGCATATTTTAATTGCCTCATGAGATGATGTGTGCTTTATGAAAAAATAAATTAAGTGTAATTTCAGTGGAGTGGACGTTACATCACTTCAAATTTTAATTTCAACCCTAACTGAATCCTGAGCGCTCTGTTAAAACACATTCGGTTGCCCATCACAACTCCCTTTAGAGATACCACTGGGATCCCTCTTCTTCGGTTAGTAGAGCGAATGATTCTCTCATAATTATAAATTTTTCCCAAAATGGTTTACTCATTAAATGACCAGTACGGCTTTGCAGCTTCATCGCTACAGGCTGTGTATTCGTTTCTTTGGATGCATACCAGATGAGCTTAGGTTTATCATAAAAAAATATTCTGAGAAAAAGTAGAATCACCAGCTCTCCTTTTCTCCATGAATTCATAATTTGAATCCCCTGGAAACAGTGTAGAAATGGATAGATGGGTGAATGAATATGTAGTTATTGAAACTCTTGCTCACTGCGTATATCTAATATTTTGAACTGGAAGAAAATGAGGCCATGGCATTATTGCCTCAGAAAAAAAAGTCTCCTGAAAAGTTAAGTAAATCAAAATGTTAATTTGACCTGACCTCTATGTTCACAGATTCTCAGTCCTGCAGAGAAAACAGCAGCAGTAGTGGAAAGTAACTAAGGACATTTACTCAAGTACTGTACTTAAGTACAATTTTGAGATACTTGTACTTTGAGCATTTCCATTTTCTTTGATTTTAAACTTTCAGAGGGAAATAGTGTTTTTTTTTTTTTACTACACTACATTTTACTGCACTACATTTATTCTCAATTATTATCATTACAAATGGTTTCTGATTATTTTTCTTGACATGCACTCATTTTTAAAAGGTTCTTTACATAAGCTGATTTCTGTTGGAAACTGGTTAAAAAAATCGACTAGTATTTATTTTCAGCTATTCTAAGAAAATAAGCCTTTTATTACTCAAATCAGCCAACAATTACATGGTAAGACTGCGGTTAACATTATAACACAAGCTCTTATCTTCAGCATAGAGCTACATGACATGACCTGACATGCATTCACATTAGCTTAAATGTAATTTATTTATGCACTGACATCTAAAAAACAACAAGTTAATCAAACATTTTAATAGTTTGCCTCACTCTCTTTTGGCAGACATTCATTTCATTATCAGACAGCAAAGATGAGAGCAAAAGCTGTGAGCAATCAAGCCCAATTCTGATCAAACTATTCCATCAAATTTATAATGTTACATCCTCAATGAAGACACTGAATGCAAACACGTACAGTAAGAGGAAAACAGACATGGAAGCAGAGTTGGTCTTGTTTACCAAATCTGCTGAGAAGTAAGTTGGCGCAGGGGATTTATATCAAACGTGCCCCCACACCCCACCCTCCAGCCTTTAGCTGTATGTGCTGCATTAGCCCCAATAATCAAATCCACATGTGAGAGCTTTGAAAGAGGTAAAGAGAGGATAGACTGGGAGAAAAACACAGGATGGTGAACAATGAGCAGAGGGAAGAGTGCCTGATAAAGAGATAGGGGAGATTGGTTTTAGAGAGATACCGCTGTATGAGTGTGTCTCATTAGAGTAGTGGGTGGAGTGCAAAAGGGGGGAAAGATTTGGGAGGAAAGTATGGCGGGAGAGAGGGAGAAACGTGGGTGTGTAAGAGGGGAGGTCTGAGAGGAACAAGAGAGTTGAGGAAAAAAAAGGAGAGAGAGGGAAAGTGCTTGACAGGAGAGAGGGGGAGCTGGAGGACTATGACTGAGGCAATATTCACACTGCAGCTCAAAGTGTCCCAGTTCTGATCCCCCTTCTGTTACGTCTGAGACAGATCTGATGTTTTCATTTTAGTCGTGAGAGAGGAAAACCACCCTTAATGCACAAAGACATTTATTCACGCTTAACAATGCGAAAATAACATTAGAAAGCTGTGGAATATTCTGTCTTAATGCACACACTGCTATGCTTCTCAAGTCGGTACTTTTCTTCAGGCAGCAATGGAGAATAAGGCACTTCATTGCTGAGGGAAAGCCTGGGGAAGGAGAGTGAATACCAAAATGAAAATCAGTATTCAATACATACAGCTCAAAATATGTAGAATAGAGGTTCTAAGCTAAATAATTCACATAATCAACACACTTAATGTTTACAAATTATGTCAAATCAAACTGTATTTGTGTAGCTCAGTATCACTTTACAATCTGTACAGTGTGCAACACCATCCATCCTGCAGACCATTGAAGGAGTGTAAGTATGTATAGGTGTAGTGCTGCCACTTTTATTCTCCAAGTCAGGAAAAAATATCCACAGTTCACATTATCAGTTTTTATTAGCACTTAAGGATCAAATCACCACTAAAGCATATGGCTCAGATCAGACAGAGCACAGTTTTTGCAGTGAGAGGCATCTTCTTCCTGTTGTTTTCTTTTTGATGAGAAAAGTGCGATGCAGACTCGCAGCTGCAGCAGTGAGAGAGAAAGAGATAGAGACAGAGAGCAAACACCCATGTGCTTCAAGCTACAATGCCAAACCTTTGCTGGTACCAGCTTTTCAAATGGCTAAATTTGCTGCTTTTCTTTGTCAAATATGATCATAAATTGAAATGGTTTGGGTGTCATCTTGGGTTTGAGATATTGCAGTTTTCTATCTTACAGACTCAACAATGTATTGACAAAATAATCAGCAGATCATGTTGCTTGCTTAAATTAAATGAATAGTTAGTTGGAGCCCTTACAAGAGAAAATTACTGCATCACCATGTAGGAATATTATACAATAATATTACAGCGCATTATAATGACTACTGTAGTAATAGTCATCACTTGAAACTTTGTATTTGGCTTGAATTTGTCAGTCATAGAATTAAAAGAGTGCAGTCCAAAAAGTTTTCAAGAACTTTCTTTATACAATCTAAAATGTGTTGAATTAGCAGAGATTAGAATTCTGCACAAGAACATTAAACTGTGTAAATTACCTCTTGAATGTGCAGGTTGTGAAAGAATGAAGCAAAATGCCTTTTGGGCTTTTAGAAAGTCTCCAGACTGAGCATAGCGAGAGCAGTGACTGAAGGGTAGTACGCACTGAGAAAAGGCTGTGCACTGTAGATGAGATGAGTGGTTTCAATTAGCCTTTCTTCACCGTAGACGGGCATATCTTTAAGACTGGCAATAACCTGTTTTTCTTTCAAAGTTCCATGTAACTGTAAAATGCTTCAGTGTCTCCATAAAACCAATTTACTTTTATGAGTGAGAGGTAAGCACTAAACAGTGTGAATATTACATAGCGTGGTGGTTTAAAAAAAAAAAAATAGGCATAAGGCATACAGTACATGCCTGTAATCTAAGCATGAGTTGTATTTTATCACTTAGTTCCTACTCCACTGCTATTCAAAAGAAAGTCTCATGCATACAATCTCCTGTTATCACAAAGTATCCACAGTAATAATTTCTCATGCTAGAAGATAGTAGATAACAGAGTCATCCATTACAGGAGGCCACAGTGAGCGTTTTTTTATCCACCTTGAGAGAAAGCCTGCTCTGCATCTGGAAGTTCAGCCTTTGCTTGGCCATTTTTGAAAGATACAAATGAGTACAGTGTTTGGTTTTTGATAAGCACTCTCCCTCTTATCATGTCCTTTTTCCTGGAAGAGTGAGATACACAGGAGATGATGGATCACACTTAATTTAAGTTTAAGAGTGTTAAGCCACCTGACTCCATTCTCATCTCATGTACTCAAGATTGATGATAGCTCTCCCACCTCTGCGTGAGGATTCGTCATTTGTCAAAAGAGTTTACGCTCCACTAATTTACTGATAATGTTTTCCAGGGCAGTTTGAGTAATCAACTGCATGCAATCTGACAGTCACAGTACAGTACAACAGCAGTGCTAATCCTGCTTCTTCCTATAATAGTAACAACTAGCAGAGTGCACTCAGAGGAGTGCAGATCTCTGCCAGCCAACCCAAAAAGAATATAAAACCCCTTTGTAATTACCAACATTTTGATTAGTAATTGTAATTTGATTACATATTTTTTCCTCAGTAACCGTAACAGATTTCAGTGACATTCATTTTGTAACTGAATTATGTCTATCTAGTTAGTACAGGTAGTTACTCTTCAGTACTGCTGGCATCTTAGATATTTGTGTGAATTTTTTGTCATATTTAGTATTTGAGTCATAGCTAAAACGTGTTTTTTGAAGTGTGATCTTATCATGTTCACAGACAGTGGGATGGACATGAGGTCACAGTGGCCTTTGACTTTTGACCACCAAAATCTAAATCAGGTTCTGGTTGAGTCCAAGTGGACGTTTGTGCCAAATTTGAAGAAATTCCCTCAGGTTGTTCTTGAGATATCACAGTCACAAGAATGGGATGACCCAAAACATAATGCTTCTGTCCTCAAATGTCGCCAGCATGGAGCCATTTTTTAAGTTAAAAAAAAAAAAATGTGACTCATACAGGTCCTTCAGCATCCAGTCATAAATGTACACAAAAAAAATATTTTGATGGATCCAGTAGTATACAAGAGTAGCTGTGAACAGGCTTCAGCTCTGTTGGTCATGCACGCACACACTCATGCACACTCATGCCTGGACATAGTAAAGCTAACTTTATTTATAGATTGCCTTTGGAAATAAAAAAAAAGAAAATAAACAGATGTAACTCAGCATACAATACATTTTTTCAAATGTCAAATGAAAACTGGTTTCTCAAATAGTAGGTGGTTAAGAGTAAGATGAGTTCAAAGTCCAGTGTACCATCTTTCTTGCTTGTGGGTAAAGTTGCTGAAACACACTGATCTTCGATGTCTGGTGAAAATGACCTCTTAGGTGTTGTGATTGTGTGGGAGAGTCTGGATCACTTAGTGCTAATCCATCTGAGAGTCATCTGTGCTTTTCTCTCACTCACCTTTGACCTTTCTCAAGCTCTCTGGGCCCAAATCCATTGCCGGTAAGGAGCTGAAGAGGGGTGGGGGGGTGGAGAGGGAGAGGGACCGCTTTCCTCTGGATGTTTCCTGTGGTTCTGAGTGTTCGTAAACGTTTCCAAGCCTCAAGGTCTCGCAGGGCCTTTTCGACAAACACTGGAGGGCAAGCACATTATTTGTTTCTGACTGACCACTAAAAGAGAAAAGGCAATCCTTAACCAAACTAATAGATACCAGAGGGGCTGTCAAATACTGTGAGAAACACAGAGTCAGGGAGCACTGACATCATTTTAGCATCCCAGGAAACAGGAGCAATGCTTGATCTGTCACAAACCCTATACCCTCTATAAAATGATGTCAAATCCTCGTCTTTTGTCACATGAGTTTGGCATGTTTGAATTTGGTCTTGAAGGACAAGGGCACTGGGAAACTGAAACCGTGGTTGACCCACCACAAAGCGCTCTTCAGTGTTTTCAGAGGGGGCTTTAGTGGCGGAAAAAAGGGACAGGAAGATAATTGAGTGGTAAGCATAGCTGAATAGTTTGCAATGGGCCCAAGGGCTTTTAAATTAAGACTCGCTTTGACACTTTAGAGGGAGCCCGGGCCAGTTGTGTGAGATGAGATCCTGTCTAGGGCCACATCAGGCAGGAAAGGGGAGTGGGGAGGTCGGTATGTGGGGGTGAGGGAGAGTAGCTGATGATGGCTTCAGTTTGGACGGCTGCCACCCCCCACCCCGACAGTCTCACCACTACCCCTGACCCCTTCTCTGTGTCGTGCATGGTGAGGGAAAGCGAAACAGATTTGGGGAAGTATTGGTAAGGGAAAAGGGTGGGGGTTGAGAATCCAGAGCACGGCAAAGGCACAAGACAACGTCTCCATTTAGTGGAGCCCAAAAACAGCTGCTTCTAAATGTTCCCCCATAGTATGCCCTGGAGACGATGCCCCATGTACCCTCGACAAGCCCTGCCGCTTTACTACCCCCACACCCCGTCCACACACGCAGACTAGTTGCCTCAGCCCTTTCGTAGGCCTTTTCCACCAACAAAATACCAGTTGCATTGTAGTTCAAGTTAATTTTCAACTGTTTGGAGCATTTCGACCAAAAAAGAAAAAATGGTTTGGAACCTGAAAAGCTGGTTCCCACTTGGAACCAAGTAATAGCATGTTTCTTCCGGGGGAAAAAAATGGGTTTGTCATCTTCCTCAGGTTATTGTTAATTATGCAGCATCCTCTGTTGATGACGGCCTTGATTACAATGGTTCTGCTCAACAGTGGTGGAAACGCAGGCTGGTTCATTAAACAGCACCAAGGTTCCAAGAATCTTAAATGGAACTCGATTATGAACCAGAGCTTATTTGGTGGAACGGGGCCCTCAGAGAGTTCTAACTAGAACCCAACATTAAAGGTTTATACCTAGAACCATCTGTGAAAGGTCTTACCCAGAACCCCTTATGAGAAGTTCTACAGAAGACCCTTCTATGGTGTAATGGCTCCACCTAAAACCCACCCTGGGAGAGAACCTTTTCATATCATGGTACAAAGAACCCCTGACAAACCCTTGACAAAAGAGTTCTTCGAGGATTTCAGCAATTTTTAAAAAAATCTTTCTTCCAAAAAGGCTTCTTAAGATGAATAGAACCCCTGACAAACCCTTTCCTCACAAATGGTTTCTTCAGAAGCAAATGCCTCTGTGTAGAACCTCAGCCCGTCATAAAGCCTTTTTAGAATCATATTTCTAAGAGTTCTAAGTAGTAATGTAGTTTAGAGACAGTGATTTCTCCTCTAACATAGCATCAACACACTCCTTGATACACTGCACCTTTTGGGCACACAGACACACCGCAAACTCAACATTAACCGCACAATGTAAGCTCATACGCTCACAAACTTTCTTTTATTCACTTTCTACTACAGCCAACCTTTCGGTCTGTGCAGAAAGTGAATTCCAGAGATCAGCCGCTAGCGAACAGTGAACAAATGGACCGAGGACCACCCCGATACTCCTCAGCTCTCCTCCTGAGCCCCAGCGTCTTACACAAATAAACCAACACAGATTTAATGACGATGGGCTTCGGGATCTTTTTCACCTTCTTTATCAAAGGATCACTCACTTAAAGAGTGCCTGCACATGTGTGGTAGTATGAGTATATGTACGTTATTGTCATTTTCTGAGTTTAATTTGCACAATGTGTGCTGCAATTCCAAATAAAATGCAGGACGCAACATTGACTTCCATCATTATAAAGAAAGACTGTCAGTAAGAAATGGTAATCAATTATATTCAGCGCTTCCTAAGATGTAACAATGAATTCATGCGATAATTATTAGCTGCAAAAGGTATATTTCACAAAAAGACAAAAGTACATACAACTAAACACAAATGTATTTTAGGCACAATCCACAAGAAATGCGCACATTTAATTTTTTCTTTCAGCATACAGTATGTGTTTCTGTAAGTATGGATTATTGTGACCATTTTAGTCCATGCACTGTGAGCGTGTGAAAGAGAGATATGGACGTTCCAGTGATTAATTTCAGGCTTTCTTTTTATTCCTCTCCAACAGCTGTTTATTTTCAGGACCAGTTTACACTCTGAGGAGGATTGAGGTCTTCTAACATAAACCAGGGACTTTAATAAAGATGGATGCTTGCTTTTATATCCCTCAACACTGATGGTTTTTCTTGTTGATTTTTGCTCGTCCGTTGGGAATACATACAGCGTATATTTCAGCACATCTTTGAGATGAACACTTGCAGCACGGCAAAGCGGAATCACCGACCCAATCCAAACTGTTTACACAACTTAATCATCACCCCAGCTGATGTGGCATGTAAAGTTTGTGCTGCTAGGACTGAGTTGGACTATTATTCCAGGGCCAGGATAAGAACTGGGCACATTAGAAAGAGGCTCCATTCATTCATAGTAATCCCACTGCTGTAGCTTCTGTATTTTCAGTCCCTTGTCAACATGGTAGTACTCTACAGGGATCATGCTCCAGACAATAAATGCATTATTCACCATGGACTGCATTTGCAATTCTCATTCATTTTGAATCTAAAATGTAATCAGTATCTCTAAATACTGAATGTAGCAACCAATTTCCTAAGGTTAAAGTTGACATTTCAAATTCTGAATAAACTCGAGGTGTGTTGTGCACAATGGTAAACAGATGTTGCTTGCATGAACTTTTCTGAATGCTGTTCAGTTATGCAAATGTGACATGAAAATCTGCATATTCATAAAACCTGCGCTGCTAAATTTCCACCGTGGTGTTGACCTAATTCTTACGGATCACAGATAACATAATAATTATGCTGAAGCAGATGTGGGCTAATGTTCTGTGTTCTTGCTCACATTCAAAAGCATTTAAGGTATTTCCCTTCCCCAGTCCCACCAGTTAAACCTTCTCTTCTCAGGTTCAAGTGCGGCTTTAAGTGATGCTGGTGCATAATTTAACTCCCCAAACCACATATCAATACGGTAACTGCATGTTTATGTCGGAAGCAATTAGCTTTGAAATTGTTTGGTTGGGGGGGGCAACTGGTGACAGAAGCGGAGCGTGTAATCGAAGCACCGGGAAGGGTGATTTACGCTGGTCAAGACGACCTCAACTCATGCAGGAAGTGAATACTGTTTTGAGGTCAGGAAGCCACGAGGCACCTACTAGACTTACCTTATGAAATCCATGTGAGTGGCTGGTGTGAAGCGTGTGTGTGTGCGCGTGTTTCTGAGGGAGGGCCAATTAAATCTAATCACAACACCCACAACAGCGGCAGTTAACGATGGTGTGAGCACTGATACACTTTACAGAGCTTAGCTGGTGGTCCTCGGCCTTGCAAGTGAGCACATGAAACACTGTGGCTTTTCATCACCTACATGAAGGAATGCATGTTGGGTATTTTAAAAGGAGGAGATTTTTTAAATATAATACCCTTTAAAAATTTTCAATCACCTTGATGTTTTTCTTCTTTCCTTCAATAATAACTATTTGAAAATAGATAAGAACAGTTTAATTCAGGCACCAAATGTATTTTTTTGACATTTGAAATAGTTTCAGCCCCGAAAGAAGAATAATTAAATGATTAAAAACTTCCATTTAGCTGATGCCCCCACAGTGTTGCATGACAGAGGAAAATACTGTTGTAACCATTTTTTCCGCTCAAATACCTTTGATTTTGAATTAGTTTTCCACTTCAGAAAAGCATAAGTGACCCTAGATCAGGTCGGGAACAACTGGCATTAACAAAATGACATTTAATCAACTCACATGTAACTTTTAAGGAACATACACAAGTCCATGGCAGTCAAGATAGTCAACATACAGCCTAGTGAGGGAAGAGGTGATTTAGGAGATGATAGGAAATTCTTCAATATAAAGTTAATGTGTGAATTCGGTACGAAGAACATACAGCAACCTTCAGCAGTTAATGTCACCATGACAATAATGTCAACAATAGGCAAATAAGCAACATTAAAACTACAGTAGCTGTGAATTATCCCAGCTACGCTGCATATTCAATGTCACAATTTGTTGATTAATAAAAAATGTATTTCGAAGATGAAAACATTGCACTCCATAACGTATTGTGGTCATAACATGAAGTGTGGTCTGGTTCTGGATCAACTTGCCCTTACGTCCACATCTGGACCTTGGTCCAGATGTGGAGAACCGCTGCCCTCGATCATTATTGAACCACAATGGCACTTGCAATTGAGCTCTAAATATTTCAGGAACCAAAATATATTATTACATTGTGTTAACTATATTATAATATTTTTTGGGTCCCTCTGCAGTCTGCTCAGTGGTTAGATTGAGAGATTTAAACTGTTTTTAGTTTCAGTTTTTTAGTATGTCCAGCTGATATTATGTCATTCAGTTCCAATAGTGCTAACTCAGGGGCCACTTTTGCAAAATGACAGGGGCCAGTTAATAAGCATCAATAATAATGTCATTTATAGGATAAAATAATATATAAAAATTTCGAACGCTGCCTGAAGTGTTGACTCATTATGGAGCCTGAAATTAGTAAGCTTGCATACAGCAATCATCATTTGGCAAATGAGATACAGCAGTTTAGGATTACTATCAAGTGGCCAAATAAAAGCAAAGTCATCTGTCCATTTTTCATTGAATTGCCTGTTTTTGTTGTTGATCTTTCCATGTTTGCTGTTCTTACTCATCATTGCTAAGTGGCAAATCTGATTCTAACAGCACTGAGCAGATCAGCTGGATGCAGAAATCAGGTGTCACCATAGGGAGAAGTTGAAAAAAAAAAGTGGAAATCTATTTATCTTCACTGTGAATCAGAGAAAGCCCTGCCCTAGACTAAACTTCTATTTCTATTTTGAAGTTATAAGAATAGCTTTGGTAAAGCAACACACCTGTTTCTTCCAGCCCATTGACATTTATTGTGCATTTAACACTGAAACAGCAAAGTGTTCCTATTTAATTCTACACAGATTTTGATGCTAAGCTTCCAATTTCTTTTACCAATGACTGCTGTTCTCTTATATTCTTATTTAACCGTTGGGATCTTTGTCTCTTTCTGTCCTTTAAATTGTCAGTCTGGTTGAACCATTTTACACCATTTTGTTCTCCATGTATGAAACTTTGTTTTTATTTTGCAAACCCCTCATACAAAATAAAAGCTATTTGTTAAGAGGACTTTCTACAACATCATAGCATGAAAGGCCATTCAAAATATAGTTTTGTCAGCCATCTGACTGCACCAAAGAAGGTTTTTGTGGCAGGCAAGTCCAAACTTTTGAATGGTATTCTACATATTACACAAACTTTCACTGGGCCAGCCTCACAAAAACGTGACTGTAATTCTGAAAATGTGCAGTGAGAGAAGCAATGAAATGTTTTAATGTCTATTTAATAAGTATCAATGTAATAAATGAGGTTAGAGTGACATTATTCCTATTATAAGACTTGAAAAAATAAGCACTCACCTCTCCTAGAAAAATACAAATTTGGGTGAAGTTGAATATATGATTGAGTTGGGTGGTGAAGCAATCAAGGCGCACACAGTTATAATGTCTGAACATATAATTTTTCTTCAGTTTCAACCTCATTACAAGCGTACTTTCTGCTGTCTGAGACCATTTGCCAGTGTTGTACGCACACGTCGTCAACGGTGGTGGTGAGTAGTGATGCTTTCCAGATTATGACTGACTGCTGACACGCATGCACGCACACACACGCAGACACTCACACATAATCACACGACCACAAACTCAGACCCTTTTTCTGTCACACATGTACACTAATTTTTTTACACACATTCTCCAGCCCACACAGGCACACACCCAGACACCCGTGTCAAACTGTGCCAACGGCGGTGGAAATATGGAGCACATTTTCAAGGCGCTCACCGTGTCCTCAAGGAGAAATCCATTTCAAATGTTCCCGACCTCATTGATTCTGAAAGACGAGCCAAGCCAACAGTTGTGTTTTGTTTATCAGCGAGCGATACGATCGCTCCAACTTTGAATCAACTCGCATAGCATGCAGCCAAGGCCAAAGCAGGGGATCAGACACCGGTTGAAAGAGCAGCGTGCCAAAGGCGGGCTGGGGGTGGGGCTGTGTGTGAATACAATTATTGTGTTATTATTGCGGAGGCAAGATAGCACTAGCCTTTCACTTTGGTAATTGAATCCAAGAGAGAAGCTAATTGGTTTTCAAATGAAGCATTAAGAAACAAAACCAAGGACTTAGGATAACAAAAGAAATTGTGTCCAGTCACTCTGAGTGCAGGAGGTGGAGAAGACGTGCTTAAAAAAAAGACAAGATTGAAAGGAAATTGCCGCATTGTAAAGATACTGAAAATTAAGACTCTAATTATCAAACAGGCTACATAACACTGATACTGCTGATAAAAGAAATCAGCGACTAGAGAAAGAAAAACCTTTTCATGACTTAAAGGTGAAATCTCTAATATATTTACTGAAATAAATCATAAAATGACCACAATATGTCATCAGAAGTTAAAGAAATATGCTAAGCTAGTGGGCTTAGCTTTACATTGACAGACAATAGACAGGTATAAACAACAGGTGAACTTACAATGTATGACTCATGGTCACTTGTCATTAAATTATAATGCGCTTGTCTTGCACTCCTGCAGTGTTCTTGCAGGTCTTGCTGCCTGACCTTCCTCGAATCTGTGGAGGAGGAAGTGATCATAAATAGATCATATATTAAATAAGATTTCAACCTATTAAATACCTAGTCTATGACTCTAACTTTCTATTTTGACTGCAGTACTCATATTTTTGGATTCACAATTGTTACATATTGCTCCATTAAACCAGTTCCTCAGCTTGTTTTACACAACTGCTGACACCATGCCAACTAAAACACGTTGAACCCCCGCAGTATTTACAGCATCAAGACAGAAAAAGAAAGTCCATCTGTCCGGCAGTCTTGGGTGGAGCTGCCATTGTGAGCTGCCCTTCACTAATCAAGTATGTCTGCGGATAGACCAGCTTTTGATCCTGACACAGGCGTTTACAAAGTCAGCAGCGTGTGTGGGCCACAGCCACAGCTTAGCTAGACACGGACACGGACACTCACACACACATACACACACATCAACAATAGCCAGAGTCTGCAGCCACTAAGGCACCTTCCCACAGTAACTGCACAGCACATGTTGCTGGCTACATGACTGGTAGCTCAATCAAGAAGCTGTCGGGTTTTTTAAAAGCTATGTCAGGTTTCCAAGCAAGCGTGACTGGCATGTGAGCTGCATTTGTTGTATTCATCATTTGACTTCCAGTTGGTGAGAGCAAGCTTCTCTACTATAAACTAAAAACTCAATGACAGTGCCCGTGCAATCCTAAATGTTATTCATGAGAGCATTTCAGTTATTTTTAATGAAGAAATGTAGGTTTATTTTTGTGGTTTACCCATTTTATCCAAATCTGACTTGCCAACATGTATTGTTGTAGCTACCACTGAACTTAAACTAAGGAGCAGAGACTGTTCTCTACTTCAGCACCCAGACTGAAGGCATTTTCACTTTTGAACTCTGACCAGTGTCCTGAGACATTGTCTGAATTTGCCCTTTCGCACATGTACCACACAACAGGAGATTTTATGCATCAGATGTATTCTCACATGCTGGAAATACTCCGTATGGTTTAGGCAAGAAGTGGTGCATGCAGGAAGAGGAGGACTCATCCATAATAATGACTGTTTTTTGTTGATATTAATACACTCTGATTCTGAAAATTAACTGTTAATAACCTCATAATCAACGATTTATTAACCTCAATAAGGACTGTTTGCACACAGGTCCAGCACCTCCAAAATGCATAGTTAACTGTTAAGAAGTGAATAATGAAAGACTTCACGTTATATCTGATGCCCTTAAAATCCATTGGTAACTTTTAATGAATGCATATGTAACTGGTAATAAATGCATAATAAAGTATGTAGAAATCTTAATAAAACAGTAGCAACAAGCTTAGTAAAGGTTTAACAATGGCATAATAGGTGAGTTTAGTTAAAGTGATATTCCACCCAAAAATGAAAATCCACTCAATATGTACTCATCCCTATGTCGATGTGAGGATGGGTGAAAATCTTCAGTTCACAAAACAATCCTGGAGTTTCAGCAGAAAACAGGGTTGCAGCCAAACCCAGTACAATGGCAGTGAATGGTGACCACAGATAAAATGTAAAAAAAAAAAAAAAAAAAGAACCCAAAACAAACACAAAATGTCTCCATCCTGCTCGTGTGGTGTAATCCAAGTGTCTGTGAGCGGCGGCATTCAGATTTGACTACCAAAAGACATCATTTACACCATGTTTTTAGCCAAAATGTTAACTGTAGCCTCTCAGACTCGAGCCAGATGCACAAGAGATCTCGCGATATTTTCACACGTGCATCCATTCAGAGATATACGAAGTCTTGCGATACATTGACGCCATGTTCACATGCTACATGGGAAGCTACAGTTGACATTTCGGCTAAAAACATGGTGTAAATGGCGTCTTTTGTGGTTAATTTTTAATGTCACGGCTCGCGGATACTTGGATTACACCACACAAGCAGGATGGAGACATTTTGTGTTTGTTTTGTGTTCATTTTTTAAAATTTTATCCATGGTCACCCTAGGGGTATAGGGGTGAGTAGATATTGAGTGAATTTCAATATCAATATCACTTTAAACTCAATAAACATATTTGTAATGGTATTTTAAAGTTATTTTATTGGCATTTTTGCCTTTTATTTGATAGTACAGCTGAAGATATGACAGGAAACAGGGCAGAGAGAGAGGGGATGACACGCAGCAAAGGGCCGCAGGTGGGAGTCAAACCAGCGGCTGCTGCAGAGGACTAACAGCCTCCATACATGGGTCAGACACTCTACCAACTAAACATCCGCCCTTGTAATGGTATTTTAAACAATTATAAAAAAAAACTCAAGGCTTTTAATAACATTCTGTAAAAATTGTTTACACATTTCTTAGAAGTGCTTATAAGTGTCTTATAATCTAACAACAGACATGTTTATCACTTACTAATGTTAATAAGCATTTTAGAAGGGCCTTATTATCTATTAATGCTCATTACAGGCATCTTACCCTCTTTCTTGACTATTTGAAAATCTGATGTTTTTACATCACAGATGATGACAAAAAGCATTAAAATGTGAGGTTGATAAAATGAGGCCAATATTAGGAAGTGATATACAGGCAAGCAGAAAAAGTGTATGAAGCAGCAACACACTGTGCAATATCATCAAGACATCCATTTGCTGGCTCTCGACAATGACCACACACTCTTCACAAATGTGGCCAACCCAATCTCTGGACTAGGGAGGTGGCAGGGTTAAGTCAGGGCAACTGATGCAGACATTTGTTTTCACACATACAGTGCGTTTGGGTAATGTCTAGATAAGTCCAGAGTTGCAGTGCATGTGTAAAAGGGGCTAGAGTTTAATACTTGATGGAATTGATGCTAAATCCAGTCTTTTACAGTACAAATCCCTGATGTTTCGTTCCCACCCGGGGGGTTCATACTTTTACCTTTCACATTACAAGCAGCTTAATCAATACTAAAAGTCTGAAATTGGCTGTTCATTCTTATGATTTCACCATACAAGACCTCAGTATGATGTTAACAAAACATCAACAAAAACAGTCAATTAAAAGTATTGTTAGTTAATTATGCCACACTGTATGTGATAATATAATGGTTTATACACTAATTTAAAATGTATCTTTAAAGTTAGAAACTACAGACGTAACTGAAAGAGAACACTTGTTAAAAACAATCTTTTCATCCTTATCTGAAATTCAACTCAGACCTTCCGTAATGGAAAAGTCTATAACCACTTGCATTTACTCAGTCCAGATCCATCACAGATTTTAGGGATTATCTGAGACAGAAAAGATTTTCAGAAAGGGCAGGTCGTCAAGCAACATGTGGTGATAGTAACCGTGCCTTTTTCATCTTTATGTGTGGTGTTACTCATGGAGGATCAGCCAGATAAGACAAGACACACATCCACATGCAAGAATGATAACAAGGGGAACCACTCTGACATCAAAGTGCAGGCGCTTATGGATTATTGGATTGCTACAAAACAATGTTGATTATTGTTATGTTCAGCAGCACTGAGGTTGGACAAATGATTTTAGGAAAAGTAACTAATTAGATGTAACAAGCTATACTTTGTATCAAGGTAGAAAAAACATGTATACAATAATGTTCTTCATTAGATGATATGATTAGAGCCTTATTGTAATTGTGGACATGTTACAACAGAACTGTACTGTAAACTAAAGTGCATTGTCCCCCACTGTAAGACTTTCTTAGAGGGTAATTAGGGACATGTTGCAACAGAACATTGCTGTAAACTAAAGTGAAATCATATGGAGGAAGTGGAATATTTTTTTTTCTTTGGGTGACTGCACAGACTTCTTATAATACTGTGGTCAGAAAATGGGATTTTATCAAAGACAGAGACAGTCTTGGCTAATCAATTGGCCAGTTGTGTGGGACCAGCAAAACAAGGTGTGTCTCAAGTTACATACACATGTGATTTCATTTTAGTTTACAGCACAGTTCTGTTGTAATGTATTCCTAATTACTCTCTAATAAAGTCTAATAAGAGTCTAATAAAAGGTCTCATACATTCTAATTAAAAAAACATATTTCTAGTTTTTTGTGTAATTTAATACAGAGTAAACTTATTAGTGTATAAAATAAAGTGTGGCCACAGGACTATTTATAGTAAAATGTGTGTCCTTATATGGACGTGTATTTGTTGTCTCAGGTCATCATGTCACAGTTAATATGCTCTGTGGCCTCTTAAGGATCCAAACACAACCTTGTCAGGGTTTCTTGTCAGCAACCAATCCACAGTTCCACTTTCCAACTCCTTCAACACATCCATGTTTCTTCAAGAAAATGGAGAAACACACCAGGCTGAAGTTCCTCGGCTGATGCATAACAGCGACACTCAAAGAGAGCCCGTGGCACCTGTTGCTGACGCTCGATAACAGCAAGGCCCTGGTGGACGGGCTGTCAACTGGCTCCTGTGGGACTCTGAGGGATTGGGTGAGAGAGCCACGGTCCAGTAAGTGTGACTGGCTGGAGATGTGAGGTTGACTGGGGGCTGGCCCTGTAGCCATCACCAGTGTGCCGCGCTCCTGCCCATCCTTCATCTGAAAAAAAATGTACATTTCCTGCCTGACTCGACGGCTCACACTGCCATGCTGCCTGAACCTTCATTTCGCCTTTTGACAGTTGTCACGGCCCAGCACCAGGCTGCCGTTTCCCTGCACCTGTGACTGACCACACTAAGCTGCTCCCTCTGGTTTCAATAAAACGTGGAGCATACCTGCGAAAGGGGATATAGGCTGTGAGTGCTGGCTTGAATTGTTGGGTGAGACACTGCTGATTGTCTGTTTAGTTTCAGCCCAGCCCATTTTCTGGCCTTTGGACCTTGTAATATTGATTCAAGTCAATTCAATGAAGCTAATAAAGGCTCCCTGGCAGGGCAACTTGGTGTTGGCATGCTTGTTGTGTAACATCGCCAATAATGTGGCATGAGTTGACAGATAATATAGTACAAATCCTTGTACTTCATCCCTTTGGCTCCTTCTCCTCTCAGCTACAGTGCTCCCACTGTGAGGTCTTAATCATATATACAACAAGTTAGTGTTTATGAGAGCTGTATGAATGCATTATTCAGCAGGCGTGAAATATCTTTTTCTTGCTGCATTTCATGTAAACAATTCAAATGCATTTATTGTAACAAGCGAGATGCTTTTACCTCATTTTTTTTGCCCCTGACTGCTGTGAGTCAGTGTTACTCAGAACAGACCTCATAGAAGAACAGTTTTGTATTCTTATATTAACTTTCTCTTACGTTCGTAAATTGGTGTGTGTGTATTTGATTGCACGTTTCTGAGAATTGTAAATTAGCATAATTAAGTCCCCAATAATGCCATATAAGGGTACCTGTCCCGCCCCATATGTTAGGAAGTGTTCATTCAAGGGATGCCCCATGTTATCTGCACCTCACCAGTATTGGCAGATAAAATCAAATATTAGTATTGGCTCAAAATGCCAATATTTCTGTATGTCTGTGGTGTGGATGATTGGTCAATAAGGAGCCAGTCACATTATGTTAAAGGGAAAACTTTGTCACAGAGATGGATGACAGAATACATGCTATAATAGGTGATGTTGCACTCTCAGGCATTGCAACAGAGGAGGAAGAGGAAGTGGAAAACTTTGGTTTGGATAGCAGCAGATTATGGCGTATGACGCTGACAACAACTTGTGTTCCTAATAAAGAGAAAATTCAAAATACAAGAAAAATGGTGAATGCTGTATGTTCTCCTAAATCACTCGTACAAACCACTTAAGAACAAATCTGTTCGTAAGAGTGGTTCTTGCATGAGGCCCGGTGTTTCGAGTCTCGTCACACCAGCATTCATCACATTGTTTGTTTGACTTGAATGTGTTATAGTACCGTGGCAATATCTATGAATGTCTATAATGTTTCCAGGCTCATTTTACTCTCACGTAGAGCATCTTTCACATTCCAGCTGCGTCTTTTTGTCTCTCCTTGATTGGAGGATCCCCAAACTGTTTTGAAGCTCTGGGAAAGGCCCTGGAAAATTCATGGAAACCGACACTAGAATCTGTGGGATACAAAACGTCCAACACTCTGGAGAATGTGCGCGCCACATTTTCATGCCTAATCATTCTGAAGTGCAGTGGATGGCTTACAATGAGCATGGTGAATTATGCACATTATACCAGTAAGCTTCTGTCGAATGCAGCCGAGCTGTCTGGCAGCTTTTCCACAAGAATATCAATCAGAGTTGCTACAATATGATGACAAGTCCAGCTAGAGCAACACGGTGGAGATGATTCAGGAGCTGAGTGATTTTACAGCCTGTGGAGGGAACGCAGCTTTTCTGACTGACTTTGGTTAAATACGTGGTCTGCGTCCTAATCAGGCGTTTCTGTTAGATGAATATAGAATGTGGAAGAAAGTGTACAATCAATATTGGAAGAAAATCTCAAGCAGCGTTTTCCATCACATTGATTTTACTAATTGTTAACGATATGATGTTGTATGTTTAACAGGCTGGCCTGACCAGTGGGGTCAGGAAACGCAGAATGCAATGTGATGTTTAAAGGAATAGTTAAAATTTTTTGAAGTGGGGTTGTGTTGTATATATATCGCAATATATTGAATCATAATCTCTGTATTGTGATATGTATTGTATCGCCAGATTCTTTCCAATACACAGCCCTAATAGTCAGTGTAGTACCCATAGCAGATGGCTGCTGTGGACAGGGTCAGCATTATGTTTTAGCCAGTTAAAAAAAGTCCTTCTAAAAAGAAACAATATCAGTTCAACTGTGTGCTATATTTAAAATATTTTCGCCATTTCCCCTTGCCATCAGACAGCCTTTTCCAATGGGAAACTGCTGTTATATAAGTCAAATATTGCTCTCTCCAAAGCACCCAGACTCCATTGCCAAAATCATGAATTTTAATTTGGACTATACAGGAGCTGCTCGTCTGGTGCTGCCTCGATCAATTAGCTTGTATGTGTTATTGTGTGGCTTTGGTAAATCGGAACAAACCTTTGAAAACATTGAGTTCAACCAACCGAGGCAGCACCAGATGAGCAGCTCCCATATTCTGTGAGGTAAAATGATTGTTTTTGCCAAAGGAGCCTGGTGAATTTGAAGAGAGCAATATGTTGCTTCTAAAATAGCGGTTTCTTGTTGGAAAAAGCTGTCTGATGGCAAGGAGGTGAAAGTTTTCTAAATATAGTTTACACTTAAACTGATCTAGATTTTTTGGATGGACATTTTTAAGTGACTAAAACATGTTTTACTGCTGACCCTGTCCACAGCAGTACATTGCTTGGACTCTATCACCGTTAACTCCTGCTCCTCCAAACTGGGCGCATGCTGACATCATCAGCAGTAGGTAATACAAAATCTGAACAATCTCTTTAAATCATCTCACAAAATGGCTGCATATGACTCAAAATTTATTCAGTTTTATCCTAGGAAACTAGATGCATGTTTAAACTAAACAACAGAAGACGGAGCAGGCAGCTTGTGCAGTTTGTCTGCTGTGTTCTTTTTCCAGGATCACTTGACAGGTAGCATCAAGAGGACGTTTACTCTCGCAGTGTCAGGGATTCATAGTCAACATCTCATTGACATCTCTCTCCCATTATAGCACTGTCATGCACATGCAGGCTTTTGAGGAAATTTCTTTCTACATTTTTCATTCTAGGCAAGCAGGCACAAACATGCATGGGTTGCACACAGATGTAAACAGAGTAAACACACTATTTCCTTTTGGGGTCACTTTGCTCTCATTTATTTCTCTTTTTCTTGCCTTATTTATGTGTTTTTTTCTCCATCTGAACCCCCCCTCATTCCCCATCTCTTTTTTTTCCAGCCACATCAAGCAGCGGCAGGGAGGGAACAGAACTGGAGCGGCAGACAGAGACAGAGAGAGAGAGGAAAATCAGGGAAACGGACAGCAATTATGATCAGAACGGAGGAAAAACAATGACATAAACAAAAAACAGCAGAAAGCATGAAAAGTTGTTAACGGTCCTTTTTAGAAAATAATATACTATTGTTTGGATGTGGGCAAAGCAGGATTTCTGTGTGTCAACACCACATGGGAAATTATAGTATCAGGCAAACCCAAGAGGAAATGAGAAAAGACAAGGGAACAAACAGAGATTAGCATGTTTATCTGTCATGCGAAGAAAAACTGCAGTTTTCGGGATGCTGTAAAGGCTTTCTGCTCGCTATTCTGCAGACTTGCAGCATTGCAAATCAGTCTTAGCTTACTGTATATATCCAATAAACTACATTATACTATGGCTTGAATGCGAGATTTCTCGGATAATAACATCTAAAAGGCAAAGTAAAAAAGTTAGACAATATTAAACAAGTCTTGTATTATGGTCTAGTTGAATACTGGATTTTGATTGGCTGCAGGGTGAACATTCATTCCTGGTAACAGATACCCACTAGTTTCACTGAAACTGTCTGTTCATCATTTTAACTTAATGCGCTGGAATGAGGAACAGGGACGCAGTCAAATCCTCGGTTTAGCCTAAAATATATTGCAACACAATAACAAGCGAATATCTAATAACATCAATGAGTGAATTCAACATTTCTTTCAACCTATCTAAAGAAAATGACAACTTTGATGACTGTGACGCAGCTGAGGACTAAGAAATTCAGAAGAAAAGGGAGAAATTGCAAGTTAGTAAACACCGAAAGAATTAAGTGACTCATCTGATGAACACCACATGATGGCCACCGTAACACACAAGCTCCAAGAAATACACTGTCCCTTTGTATCACATGAAGGATCATCTCACATCCTGTTTACTATACAGCTCACTGCTCCAGGCTGCGGATGACAGTACACGTGACGTATCATTTGTTGGTGAAAATTTTGATATTTATTTGGGGACAGTGGTTGGATAACTAACTATTCTTGTTGTTAAACATACTGTCATATTATATTTACTGCTAGTGAACCATATGCAATGAGCTTTTTGGCTCATAGCTAAGCTAAATAGTTCTATGAGCTAAGTGCGCTAGAAATATCTCCTGCTGCGAAGTCATATCTAAGGTTTGTCCTATTTACTTGAGTAGTGACCAACATTTCCATTGCATAAGAACCTTATGATGGCATCGATGTTTCCGGTTTTAGTCAAACCCTCAGGTGTTAACAGGGGAACTGAGTTATGGCTTGTGAAAAACTTTAGATTTCGATCGTAAAAGTGCATGAAAGTATAAAAGAAATGGTTACCATGGTATATGCAGGATAATGCCCTTAAGATGTCCAGAATAAAAAATTAATGTACAGTACCCCACATGTCACCATGAATTTCTGACAGTGGACACCTTGTCTGGCATTATCCCCTAGGCATTCTTACTAGTGTGCTTTTTTGGTGACAAACTGGTCTTGGTGGTAACAAATTCTAACAAATTCTAAAATACAGTTTTAACAATTTTAACATCTTTTCTAATTTTCCCCCCAAATTATAAGCTTAAATGGTTATATGCTCATACCCATTTTACCCAACGTGGTCTTTTAGGAACCATAAGAAAGCTAATGGATTAATCTGTGCTCGAGTCAAAGTACTACTACACTCAATCTTTGTAGAGCACCGTATCCCCTTTCTCTCAGCACAGTCTGCTGCCAGTCTCTATAATTCAGGGCCTGTCATAGCCTGGATTACTCCCTGGCCGTCTCAAACAACACCTGCTAGACTAGACACACACTCTGCTGCAATGAATGGAAATATCCCACATGCACACTGTGACCCAAAAGACCTTGCAAAGTATACCATAACGTTGCCCTAACACACCTTGCAGACGTGACAAGCCTCGTCCATCAGCTTGCTTGGCAGAGAAACGTCCTTATGGGGAAGTCTGAAAACCTGGCGAGGCTTCTTGTTAGCTTGATACCATTCACAGACATGCTAAGACCTCGGGTTCTGGTAGCAGCAGCGGCTTCCAACACAAGACTCTTATATACCTATGTTAAAATTCGTGCTACTCAGATGGAGAAGCAGCTGAAAAGCTTGCAGCATTAGAAACTTAATTCACCAGCTCATGTCTGGATGGTTGTTTCGCCAAATAAAAGCAGAGACCAGCTTTGGCTGAGCACATTTGGAGGAGCAACGAAACCCTCTCACATTTCAGCTGTCCGCCGACAGCCCCCAGCCACTACGTGGAGCGAACGTGAGGGGAAAGCCAAAATGTGAGCCGCCCTCACACACACAGTCCACATGAGAGCCGGGGGGTTAATCCTGTTTCAAACAAGCTAGGTTTAACCCTCGTCAACCCTACCACCAGCAGCGCTAACACTACCACCTAAAATGAAATATCAGGACTTCTCATATACACACAGGCATGTACATAAGTGCACAGACTATTAATTTAACAAATACACACTGCAAAACACATGCACACACAAACATATTTTATTTAGAGGACTTAGTGAGTTGCATGTTCGGTGTTCGCTGCATTTCAGCAGCTGTGTTGGTGGCCAGTCGGCAATGTTGACAGCTGAAGGTCTGTTGTTCTGTAAAACCAAACCTCCTGCTGTTCACAGTTTAATGATATCTATAACTAATATGTTTTAAAATGCATGCAAACACACACACACACAACAGCACTGTAAAAAATCTTACAGGAAAAATCGTGGAATCAACGACAACAACACTGCACAACAATCAATAACTTAACATAAATATAAAACCTTTATTTACTAAAGTTAATTAAACCAACAATTTCTGTTTATTTTCAGAACTAGTATATAATAGTTTGAAGAATATATATATTTATATATTTTCTTCAAACTATAAAAAACATATTGTATATACATGTATTTAGCCAAAACAGCTAATTCGGTCCATATCGACATTGGCGTATATGTAGTCTAATAAGCGCAGACAATATAATGCAGATTGGTCTTATTTTTTAGTTTTACAGGCATCAGTTTATGTACATTTGACACTTTTTCTTAATTTAAGTTGGAATATATATATATTACATTTTTTAAATTTAAAGTTATCTCTAATTATTAAAAATACCAATAGAGGTTTACTGTTTAATTGTCCTGGCATCATTTTGGACAATAAAGTTTACTGTTAAACTGAAAAATAACCTGCTTCCATTACATATCTGTGTTACCAGTATTTATTGCAGTCATTGCAAAAAATATGTGTCAATGTATTTATTCTGTATATTACACTCTGTATACATAGAATATCAGCTGATACATCAATATTTTTTTTAATCCCTAATATCAGTAACTGCATCAGCCCCAAACAGCCAGTCTCGGTCAGGCTCTAACAATATATAACAATTCTGCATTAAAATGTCTAAAAACACTAGACATAAGTGAATGCAAATGAATATGAATTCAGTCTGTACCCACTTACACTTACAATTTAATAAATTATAATAAATGTTAAATGTTGCCAGTTGCCAGTGTTACTGAGTATTTTTACAGTCAGGTGATGTGGAGGCTCATGTGGACAACAGATTTTTACATTACGTTCTTTCATGCATGTCTGCAAACACTTGTACGCATAAACATGCATACATGACCAGGCAGGTGATCTGGCCTTTCTCATAGCCAACACTGCCAGAGTGTGAGCCCACTCCGCCCCCCTCCCTCTTTAATTCCATACACTCATAACTTCTTAATGGCGGGACTGGCTACTCAAAAAATAAAAAGATGCCTTGTTGAGCCATGTTGGTGGGGGACCCATAACTCTCCACATTTCATTTTAATACCATTTTCTGGTAAATTTCAAGCATGTCAAGAGGTCTTCTCTTGTAACGTTGTGAAATATTGAGTTTCACAATTCCACGTTGAAAGCCACAGACTGGTGAATGAAAAGTGACCTTGAATGTGCTGACCTTGCATAATTCTCACCGAATGTGTTAGGGCAGAAGCTCCATCTAAACGTGGGATTCTGTGAAACAAAAGGCACTTTTTCAACACGCACACACCCCACTCTCATTGGGTTTTATTCATTAAGCACTCAAAATCTTGTCAGATCCAATAGAGGAATTTCAACTGAATCCCTGTAGAGCAAATATGGAACAAAGACTAGTTGTAGACAGGAGTGAGTATTGACTGCATGTTGTTTTGACAGATGTTTTGCTTGCAGATGCCTTTTATTTGCATTTGCTTACACACAGTAAGACATCTTAGATAGATATTTAGAAAGAAATATTTTGCAATTTTATGCCCAAAAATGTGTACAGCAGTCCCAATAGCAAGCTGGAGCCATAGACTGTATATTAAATAGGTCAAATCCCTATTTAATGTACAGTCTGTGGTTGAAGCGAGTTGTCCCCCGTCCTCTCCTCCCCAGATTCAAGAAAGCTCTCAGGCAGGCTGCAGAAACACTGCAGGAGAGCAAGACAGGCGCAACATTATAATGTGATAATAACAAGCAACGATGAGTCCTACACTGTAAGTTGATCAGCTCCATTATCATAATGCTCAATTTAACTGTTACAAACATCTACTCCTTTTAAATGATTATTAACCATTTCTTACGACTCATAAAAAACAAATATTCATTTGCATTAAAACTCTAATTAACCTGAAATGGACAAACTAAAACAGTTATTCTGGCCCGAATGGATTTCCAAAGGAGGACGCTGCAGCTATTGTTAATGTCAGAGAAGCACAAATTTCATCTTGGCATATTTCCTTAATCTTTAAGATTTTTCCTTTAAGTATGTTAGTTTCTGCTCTCAGATTGCAAGTTTGCATTAATGTGGCATATAATTGTAGTATTAGTATTTCAGGTTGGAAATTATGGAGCTTTGTGTGTTTCTGTATGTGTTCATGAGCCCACAGACCTCTGGCTTGTGCATTCTGTCAAAGCTACAATCTCTCACATCCTTGATGAAACCACTTGTCAAATGGTTCTCCAGTATGCGCACCAAAGATTACCTTAATTGCAGATGACATTTGAAATGAGTTTTGAAAAGGTTGAAAAGAAATTCTATCCAGCAAAGCCACTTCCATTCAAAATGAGGAAGGGCCAACCTTGGTGGCGATTAATACGCTCTACCTTCCAAGTTGTAAGTCTGTAGGTTTTCTTGGGAACGATGTAAAACCGTATTATAGAGAACAAATCAGTTAATAGCTTCTTTATGGCATATCCTAAATGCCTCATTTAAAAAGCTTTCAACTCAATAGCAGTCCTCCCATGTGGCCTGACTGCATACATAGATAATTAACAGACACTCTGCCATATTAGCTTGAATTAGGAATGAACATTTTTATCATCTATTCACTGTTTGCCAACCATTGTCACACAGTGTAGACACACTTTTTTTCTGCTCTCCCTTTGTGTGCCTCTGACTGTTTCACACCCGCCGCACTGATGGAATTTGTTTTGTATGCATAAATTCTTCATAAGGCTACATATTGACTCTGCAAGATAGTGACAAAATCCAACAAGCACAGACCAGAGAAATAGTTAATAGTTTAAAACATCATCAAACTGCTTTGCCTTTGAGAGAAAGAAGATACTGAATTTCTCGTCTCCCGTCTCCCAACGAAATGGCAGACTCGCTGTACTGCTATTGTCACCTGTCATGTCAAATATGATAAGGAAAGAAAGTGCTGCAAAGAAATACCCTAATAGACACTCTCTGGAAGGAAGGAAAAATAGCCTTCTGCGTGCTGGGCCACATAGTCTCTATACCCTCTTTTGCAAAGAATATCATCCAGGCTTGGCAATGCAGGGTAAGAAAAGTGCTTAAAGTAGATGTGAAATTTGAATTCTCCTCACCTTTTGTTTAGCCAAATAAAACTATGGCTATTGTGCGTGTTTTCTTAAGAGAAGTAAACAGTTTATGGGCTTGACTGTGGTGACAGCATCTAAACTTCAGGCCTCTGAGTTGGTGTTTCCCATGGCAGCAGCGGACTGATGTTTGAGAGCGGGTGTTTCTTGGAGACAGCTGTCAAGTATCATGGTGCACTACTGACTGGAGCAGGTTATAGCACTGCATAACATACTAGCTTTGATACAACATGTATTTTCATTGCTTTAACACACCCAAATAGCGTTGTTATGTGCTGTTATTAACTGAAGTAATCTGTCCCTTTCTAGACCCTTTTACTATTGACTTCATGATTATGTTACAGTGTTAGCTGGAGACAAACACAAGTCACCTTATACTAGTAGGCCACATAACCAAGCAAAAATGTCATCTTGCAATGTCGTGGGTGTCGGATCGAGGTAGTGATGGCTCAGAATTGAAGTTTTATTGTACACCAGCGGCCACTGCCAGTCAAAAAAAAAAAAAGTGGTAAAATGAAACCTGGGATATACATGCTGTGTGACAACATAAACAAAATGAACTCACAAAATGTAAAGAAAGGAAATATTCTCACATTTATTTTCATTGTTAAACAGAAAAAAACAATGGATCACCTTCTGAATTCAAGTTTTACTTTTACTTTTTTAAGATGAGATTTTATTTTACAAAAATTAAGTAAACTCAACCACACTGTCTTTGTTAGCCTTCCACTGTTATAACAATCACCTATTCCATTTCAGTCAAAATAAATCCTTAGTTCACCACTGATGTGAAAATAGTCTGTTCCTCTTACTTGGCCCCCCAACTTAGTGCACCATCCTCTGGCTCAGTGGGTGTGTCCTGCGCCACTGAGTGTGTTGTAGAACAGCACCTGTCACTCTCATGTAGACCATTAAATTAGCTAAATAAAATGACAAATATCGCCCTCCAAGAAACAGCCAGCAATACATTCATCCAGTCGCCTAATCTTTTGGCTGTAGAGAGATCGTCATAACAGTCATAGTTGTCAAGAGTAAGTGACTGCACATATTCAGAAGAGCTTGTATTTTCTGCAGCCATTGTTACAAAACAAGACAACAAAACTTGCGAGCTAGTGTTAGCTAATGTGTGTTTGTTTGCCTCCACCTAAGCCCCGCCTACAAAAAGCATCAAAATCTTTACCAACAGAAAAGGGGTCTATAACATTCAACATTTGGAGGGACTCATCATGCCTTTAAGTTTATATTCCATTCAGAGGGTGTAAGCTAGTTAGTTAGTCTACCTTGCTAATGTTAGCACTGATTCCCAGGAAAATGTTTAAGCTATTTCAACACTTGCTGTCTCCACTTCTAGTTTAACTCAGAAGTTCTCTGACCCTTATAGCTCTTATTATGCCTCACTTTGACAGACTGCCTGTATTAGTTGATTTTAACATAGTGTACATGCTTGCTGCCCTTGTGGTTCCTTTTTTCCTTTAACCAAGGACTTTATGGACATTGTAAACTCTTTTAATCTTGTTCAGTCACTTGAGGGTTCCATTCACTTTTAAGGATACACCCTTGGCAATATTCATTCTTTAGGTTTTATTCTTGTTGAGCTCCACAAGGCTAGGTTGTGTGTGTTTGATCAAAAAGCTATTACTTTCAAGGTCCTGCTTCCACCTCCTCCTCCAGTAGTGTTTGCTTTTGTTTCTTCTTGCATCCTCAGTACCAACTCTGGAGCTTTCTCAATGCCTTCTCAAATGCATCTTTACATAAGAACACACACAAAAAATCTGTACTTTTGATATCACAGGAAAAACAGCACTGGGTTCTGTAGAGCTTGCTAAAATCATAAAGCTTAAACCAACTTGCAAGATGCCCTGACTAAATGAGACCACAAGAGAAATAAAAAAAACGTAGACAAGCAGAAAGGTAGTGGGAAAAATGGAGATAATGTGCATATCATTTGATGTTGAAAGAACTGATGCCAACTTATAAAGCTGTGAAGGAGGAGGCCAGAGTCTCCTGTTTTTCTAGCATCATATCTAGAGAAAGAAGTGATAATTTTTTAAATCATAAATTGTATGACTAACTGCCCAACCAAATCGAGTCTCATTAGATCAGCTCTTCCTCCACCGTTCACCACCACCACCACCACCAAAGGACTTTAGCACTTTAGTTTAAAGTCTTCAAGTCCTGTGCTTGTAAATGGCTCTCCTTCTACAGGCAGTTTTTCCTCCTGCCACATGCAGTAGTCCACTCATCTCTCAACCTCCTTCATTTTGTAATTTTAGACCCATCTCCAAAGTACAACTTTTATCAAAAGATTTATTAAAACTGGTTTCCCTAAAGTTTGTTTGTTTTATGAATATTGACTTGAAAAACTGCGCTCAGGCTTCTGTTTACTTCACAGCACTAAAACTGCTCTCATTAAAGCAACCATTAATATTTTACTACCACTGTTGCAGGTAAAGGTTGAGAGTTAATTTGGCTTAATCTTGGCTCATCTTTTTATAGAGGGATACTGACTCAGACAAGTTGAAATCATACTTTTTAAAAAGAGCTTTTTCAGCAGTTCAGCCCTCTTTTGTGTGCCTTCTGACCTGTGGTGTTCCCCAAGGCTACATCTTTGGCCCCCTGTCGTTCTCTTCCACCATGTATCATTATCTGCAAACACAATATTCAATATCATTGTTGTGCAAATGACACACAGCTATATTGCTCCGTTAAAAGCTATAAAGAAGGAAACATGCATTAGCTGATATCTTGACTGATATCAAGTGTTGATGTCCCAGAACTGTCTTCAGCTAAATGAAAATAAATTGGAAATAATTGTATCCAGGTGCATAAGTCAAGACACACACCAACTGTTTTTTCAGCAAAAATTATATTTAATTTCAATTAAATTTTAAAGTATGTGAGACATATATAGTCTATGTGAGGAAGGGTTTGTGCCTATTAGAAAGTGAATGCACTGGAGAGACATATTGCAGCAGAAGCTCACCAATAGTATGAGAAAAATAAAACTTTTTTGTAAAAAAAACAAGGGAGGTAAGAGAGCAATGGGTGAACTGGATGTAATTAACCTATACTCATCCAGACAAACATTGTTGGACAGGGGATTGGTAGACGAGCTGTGCAGTCTCTCAACTGAAGCTGGTAGTTTCTAGGCTAATTAGGACTGTGTTGTGGTACAGTGTGAATGGGTTCCCATGTGGCTTCCTGATTCACTGGCTGTGTGCACATCCAGACTGCTCATTTGTGGTGAGGTATGACAGCGTGAGACCCGAGGAGTCGACGAGAGGACGCACAGGATGAGAGCGAAGTAAGTATGCTGGGATGAGAGCAGGAGTGAAAATGAAAAACAAAGTGAGAGAGGGAAATTAAACAGTGGAAAAATCAAAGCAAGGAAGGAGGAGAGAGGAAAGGGAAGCGAAGAGACAGACTGAGTGTTGAATTGGGGGGTCTGGGAAGGTTAATCTGCTTCTCTTCACAGTTTGTGTCTGTCAAGTGGTGCAGCTTCTACAAATAAAACAGCTCCTTTGAGATTCTGTTGCAAGGAAACAATAACACTTTCACTGCAGAGGTGCAGTTCGTATGCTTGGAAATATACCGCACCTAGAAAGTAAACCGCCACACGGCAACATCATGACTTCTCACCATAGCACTTGAGTATTTATAGCAAAGGTATATTTATATTTATGTTATAATCAAGTAATTAGTGCTATGGATTTACAGTAGTATGTAATTGCATGACATGTGCCACACCTTACTTGGTGCCATGAAATTTAATGGACAGCAAGTAGTCTTAAAGACTTCAACTCACATGGATATACATGTCCCCAACTGACATTACTCTTTACTCTCACACAGCAGCTGTAGCGAGCTCAGTTTTTAAGCTACTAGTGCCCACCATGTCATAGTTTGTTGGGAAGGGGGATAAATAATGCATCAAAGTTAGAGTACATTTTGGCGAGGTAAAAACTGGCATGGGAATTTTCAAAGGATTTGCTTGACCTCTCACCTCAGGATATTTGTCCCGTGGGCATCCAAGAGACCCACTTTATGCTAATCCACGTAGTTTTGGGCAAAAGCCATGCAGTGTTTTTGCCTGCTGTAAAAAAGTGTTATTTTCGCCTCTTCTGTTTTAATGTATCTACTATGCTCCCTAAACAGCATTGGTATTGCATAAACTGGGTGTGACTGGAAAGCTGAGACTTGTGGATTCACTGAGCTCAATTCTAACTATGTTACATGATAAAGGAATAAAGGAATATCTTATCTTCTACATGGCATATTCTGTTATCTCCCCATAAAGATCACCTGAACCCTTAAAAAAAGAGTAGGGAGGGAAGGAGTTAAACATACCACATGTGCAAGAAAAACGAGTGGGAAATGTAATCACATGTATTGACTGCACGAAATATAAATGCAAACCAAGTAGAGTTTGATGTTGAAATAGTGATGTGGAAGGCTATTATGCTCAGAGTAGTGAATATATTATATTTGACTCTGATGGATGAGTTTTGATTGAAACCTTGTATTGGGCTATTAATCAATATAATTACCAAACCTCAACAAAAGATGACCTATTTGTCTCACCCTAACACAACAGTTCAAATGTAGTTAAAAATGATGTGCTACATTTCCATCCAAGGAACAGATCCTCATGCATTTGTGTTCCTCCACTACATGCTATCATTAGCCATATTTTTACATCCAAATGTAAAACAGATTCTAACTGAATTTCTCATAAATTGGCAGAAGAAAATGCAAATGAATGCTTGTTTCTGTCCACTACCATTAGAGATGACAAAAACCACCTGAAGCAAACATAACATTTATTTTTTTTTGCGAAATGGATTTATTTTTTCTAATATGCTGCTTCTATCAACTTTTTCCTAATCTGATACTTCAAAATCCACAAAAAATATGTTGATGGAAACACGGATGTTGTTTCTTATTTCATGTATTGTTGTGTGAGGATGCTACAATACTGTCCCTTAGGAAGACAGTACACCATATCCAGGATCCTCTGTTCTGTTCAGTCTGATCAAATGGTAATTCCAAAAATAGGAAATTGCTCTAAATTGCTATTAGTTTGAACCTTCAAAAAGCTGTTTGAGTGTGTGTGGACTTCTTACAGTGCATCTATCACAGGTCAGTCAGTAGGGGATCTATTATCCTGGGTTCTCTGCTTCCCGCACTCGACCGGTAACAATGCACAGCAGCCCAGTTCACATCCTCTTCTGGGCTTTGATCTCTTTTACAACCTTAAAGCAATCTCACGCACACCACATTAAAATCTTGGTAATGTCAGCCGCACTGTGCCATCCACAGTGAATCATGCAGGACTCTCATATATGCATATACCAACACAGAGTAAAGATGAAGAGCCCTTCAAATTCACTTTCCTACTAAGGCAGCAAGGTTGATGTGTGGGAGCTGAATGTGAGGAGGAGGGGTGAGGCACATTTTTCTGTTTTATGTGTATTCATGTTACAGCGACAGCTCTGTAAAGGCGTGTGGCCTCCAACCAACATACATGGTACTGAGAACAATGGCACACAGAGAAAGATTAATGGTAGTTCATTTTTGTACAGCTGTTGACCATTTCTAAAGTAAAAATACAGAAAGATAATAAAGATTGCCTGTTTCATATTTCCAGTTTTTGCAAAATTAAAAAAGAGGAGTGCACTCAGTAGAGGGCAGATATCTGCCTGATGACCCAGAATGAATATTTGGATGTAAACCCTTTGTAATAATAAACATTTTGATCATTTTAATTACATATCGTCACTGTCCTGTGAAAAACCATTTAACTCCAAAACGTCAACGTTTCATGAGCTAAGAAAAACAGCCATATCTTCAGCTTTGTGACAATGCATTTTTCAGACGTTCCAGTAGCTATGTCAATGGTTTGTTTGAAAGAAGCAGAAATGGAAAGAAATAGGACTGGATAGTGATAATATTTATAACAGTAAGTGATTGCAATTATATTTATTTTGTAGTTTAAGTACATGTCACTACTAACTCTGGGCGGCATGGTGGTGCAGTGGTTAGCACTGTTGCCTCAAAACAAGAAGGTCCTCAGTTTGAATCCCCCAGCCAGTTGGGGGGGGCTGGGGAGTTTGTGGCTGGGGCAGGGCCTTTCTGTGTGGAGTTTGCATGATATCCTTCTGTCTGTGTGGGTTCTCTCCAGGTACTCCAGCTTCCTCCCACAGTCTAAAGACATGCAGTACAGTAGGTTAACTGATAACTCTAAATTTCCCGTAGGTGTGAATGTGAGCTTGAATTGTTGTCTGTCTCTATGTGTCAGCCCTGCAATGAACTGGCGACTTGTCCAGGGTGTGCCCCGCCTCTCGCCCAATTTCAGGTAGGATAGGCTCCACCCGCCGCAACCTGTCAGGATAAGCGGTTACAGACAATGGATGGTAACTAGTAACTCTTCAACACTGGTAGTATCACTTTTGTCAAATGTTGTCACATTTAGTATATGAAGATGATCTTGAGTTATTGCCCAAAATGTGTTTGTGAGGTCACAATGACCTTTGATCACCAAAGTTTAATCAGTTCATTCTTGAGTCCAAGTAGTAATTTGTGAAAAGTTTGAAGACATTCCCTCAAGGTGTTTGTGTAATATTGCATTCAAAAACAAAATGCCTGTGGCCACAGCTGTCATCAGTGTGGAGGCATAAAAAAGGTTTTTCAAGAATTGGGAAGGAGGCCCTTCAGCATATGGTCATGAATGCGCACAAAGAAATTAGGCTGATGGGTCCACTAGTATGCAAGATTAGCTGCAGACAAGCTCCAGGTCTGTTGGCCACACACATCACACAAGCGATCGCATGATCCCCTCCAAGCTTACGCCTGGCGGAGATAATGAACATGTGTTTTAAACAGCACTGAAGGCTGAAATCATCTCTAAAGTTATGATGTCATGTTGATGTTGTAGTCTCCTTTGAGATATCCATTTATGTTTTACAGTCCTGCTAAATTTGTACTGCAGTGAAAACATGGAACAGCTTGCTTTGGAAGACTTAATCAGCACTAAGAGCCTGAATCTTGTGTTTGTTAAATTTATGGAAATGTAAAGCTAACATTTTATCTGAATCAGGATATGTAGTCATCATTGGACAGAGTCACTGTTGTGTAGATTCCCTGTCATTTATTTCAAGTTTTACCAAAGCAGTTTAAGTTTAAAGCTCATATATTTTATGAAGTATCCAAGGCTCTGGATCAGGATGAAGGCTGTGTTGTGTTCAGCCTTCATTATGAAATGCCAGGTGGAAGGAAGTTACAAGTTTCCTTTCGTTTAGTGTTTTCATTTCCATTAAGTTTATATATAGCTTGTCACTGTGCCTGAGTGACTGATTTGGGCTATGCCATCATAAAGTGGTGAACTCTTTCATTCCTGTTGCTGTTATTCTTTTCGCTTTTTGCCTTTGGATTGTTTTCTTTTTCGAGCATAGAATAAATGTGCAATTTCCTCTCTTGACCCGTGGCAAATTCAGTACAACCGGCCATTTTCACATATTAAGAGAGATAAGGGGAACGGTTACACAAGTTCAACATTAATTTCAGCATTGTGCACATGTAGATGTTAACAAACAGGGTGCTTAAAGCCTGCTGTGCTTTCATGAACTCTAATATTTCAGGGGAAAATTAATTCTTCTCTCAGTCCAAATATCTCGTTTAAGATCGAAGTTCATTTCTGAAGTTGTTAGAGAGAAACAGTAATTTCAAACACTTACCAAAGCACGCATCCAAACGTGATGATTCTTGGTGCTGAACAGAAGTACATGTCAAAATAATAAAATTAGAGTCGGCACACTAGATAATGCTCCTTTGAACATTTATTACCTGTCAGGTGACCCCTTCGAGGTATTTGTTAAGTGAATTTGTCTCATGTCTGAAGAAGACCTTGTGTCTAAAATAGGGAAGTTACTGTTTAATCATTTATCAACTGATCTCTGTTAAGAATTTAACTGATTAAAAATGTATTAATCACTACTTAACTCATAGTCAGAAATTCCAGTAATTGTGACTTATTTGACATTGTTTTGTCTGGCAAACCCTTTTGTTGAATATGAAAAACTTATAATGACAAAAATGAGGAAAAATGAGCAAAAAAAAAACATGTTTTATTGTTTTTATCATATCTTATTGAGATGATTAATTGATAATTGATTAATTGATTGTTAGCATTTTCAACTATTGGTTAAGGAAAATGTCCAAAACTTGCAACCCTAGTCCAAAATGATTTTTCCTTAGTTGTTGCACAGGAAAATCTTTCCTGTTGATCAGTTCTGCATCATGAATCCAGAGCAACTCTGTTCACCAGCCACTAACATCTGTGAAACACACTGTTTTTGTAAACAGGGAGAATCTAAGATGCATTTGCATTTCTTTTAAAAAAAAAAAAAAAAGGCTCATACCAACCCAGGGTCTCAACTGCTGTGCATATGTGCTCTGCTCTAAGTGTATGTGCCTCTCTTGTAAAGCTGCGTTTCTATAAAGCTTACACTAAAAATATACAGCGTTTGTACAATATGTACAGAGATCTTTTCTGGACCACACCGTAGTTTGGTAGCAGCAGCTTTGATAAACTTGCAGCAAACTTTGAGGATAAATGTCCTGGAAAAGACAAACTCTCTGTTTGGCCCAAGTGTGAAAACACGTAGTTTCTCTCTTTGTATCCACACCAGTGACATCGTCAAAGCCCGCTCTTAGCTAGAGCTTATTACATCGTTGTACCATCAACCCGCTGACCACAGCTCTGATTGCATAGCCAAGAGTAGCAATTTCAGGATTTCGGAGCAATTGATTGAGTGGTCTTAAACCAGATGTTTGGTGTGTGTCCCCCTCACTTCCTGAAGGGAACCTCCTCTTATGAAAAAGATTCCACAATCAAAACTTGTAGGTCACGTTGCAGCAGAGCTGTGATAAAATGTATTAGCATTTTGATAACGTGCTGTAGCCCAGAGCAGTCTCCACCTCTTCTCACTTCGGTCTTGCAGGGTGAGTTAACACACAAGGGGGTATGATGAAGTATTCAGCAGGGGTGGGAGAAAAAAATCAATTCTTGTAAGCATCATGATTTTTTTTTTTTAACAATTCCTGAATCAGTTTTATGATTATGATTTTTTTTATACATATTAACCACTAACATTTAGTTCATTACCTTGATGCTGACACATAATGGGATATTATCATTGGTGTGCTAGCGGAAATAAACATCGTGATTGGAAATGGATCCATTTTACTAAACTAATAGTTGTTGGCTTTACATTGCTAACTCAGTCTGGTAGTTTAAACAATCTACACTGACCAGTTACAGCAATCTCAAAGCTGATCTTGTTAAGGAATTTTAATTTAAATGCTCTTTGTGCCGTCTGTAGTTTTCAGGGGCTCTATTCATTTTGGCCAAACATCTTGTTTGATTTTGAACTAACATCTTATTTCTGACTAATATGTGATTTTCATTGTTTTCAGAAATGACTCACAGTCTCTGGAAGTGTATGAACTGTTTTCCATGGTCTACTGTCAAAAAAGCAAACAAAAATTGCAATAAATCATAATATTGAATTGGCATACTTGTAGAACTGCAATAAATAATCTAATCAGCAGCCAAGTATCATCATAATATGGAATCTGGAGATAAATGTCTCATCCCAGCCCTAGTGTTCAGTAGTCAAATATATAGAAACAGCCCATATTTTCACAATGGAAATCGTGGACTCCCCATACAGTGGATCATATGAGTGCTAATAATAGTGTATTTACTCACTCGAACTAAAAACGGGTGCCACAGATTAAGTTATATGATTACTGCAGCCACGATTGGGATCTGATGTCCTAAAGTAAAGTGCATACTGTAATGCGCCCCCCTTACAAAGGTCCCTTTGTTCCAGCGGTTGGGGGGTCTGTTCACCCCTGAACCCCCCTCCTTCCTCCTCCACGTCCCCCCCTGATGTCTATTAAGCACACTGATTCCCAGTTCAAATTGGCCCCCTGTTATTAATCCCAATCACCCGGAACACATCGACCACAGTGCACCACGAAAACACATGTGCCCAGCACCCTCAGCCCCCCAGCTCGGCGCACTGATTCTAATTAATTAATTACATCCCAGGTGATTTTACTTTGAGATGGAGAGAAGAAAAATAGAAGAGGGAAAAAAAACTGCCTCCCACAGGCACCACCAAATTGGCAACAAAAGCTCCCCAGCAAAAGAAAAAAAAAAGGCCCAGTTCATTACTTGAGGGAGAGTCGGCTTCTTGTAGCTGCTTCCTAACTACTGCTCTGCTGTCCAAGACCAAAATACTCTGTTTTTTCCCCCTTTTTTTCTCTAACTTGTCTGTCTGCCACCCACAAAAACCCATGCCAAAAACACACGCTGGAACTAACCCGCAACAAATTGATAGCATATTTAAGTATTCAGGATTATTTTTTTTTTTTGAAGAGAATGGGTAGAGAAAAAGGGGTTTTGAGCAAATCATATTTCTGGCCAGGGCTTTACTGGATAGCAGGGGAACTATTTAGCATAGCACTGGCACTGTCTTAAATAAAACAGGACTACATATTTGATATATCTCATTTATTTGAAAGTCAAAGGATTTGCAGATTCTTTCATGTCCTTCCAGTTTGCTTTCCTCCTCGTTCAGGATGCTCCACTCTCTCAACATAGAAAAAAGTTTCTTCTTGCCCCACTGACGTTATCAGAGTAATCTGCTGATGTGAAAATGTTCGACTCTGCACTTTCCTCATGCACCATGTTTAAATAATGATATCTATCAATAATCTTAGACGACATCTTCATCTGTAAAGTTCAATTTGAGCTGAATTTGACATTGCAGGAGTTTGCAAAGTGGTGTAAAATTCATTTGAGGACAGTTCCAATCCAAAATGAAATATGCTGTGAGTGAAAAATGTGACATCTACACTGACAAAGTAATTGCTGAAATGTGTATGAAAGTGATTTTCATATAATTTATCTGGAACATTTGTTGAGAGTTATTTATAAATTGCTAATGTATCAAGGACATTAACATTTCAGAACAGAAATTTTTGGGGAATGTTGTCATCAAGTCACACCCCGTGCAATTACTGACCTATTTCTGATATATCTTTCTTATCTGAGGTGTTGGAGAAAGTTATTGCCTCTCAAGCAATTGCTTATGAGTATGAATAGTATTTTCAAAAACTCAGTCTGGTTTTAGAGCTCTACATAGTAGTGATGGCCTTAATTAAATTGAGTAATGACAGACAAAGGTGAAAGCTTCATTCTGGTGCTGCTTGACTTCAGTGTGGCCTTTGACACAGTTAACCGCTCCATTCTTCCTCAGCATCTTGAAACTTGGGTTGGTCAAAAAGTGACTGCTCTAAACTTATTATGCTCTTACCTGTTTAATAGAGCCTTTTTTGACGTTTTTGGAAAGTCATCACCTTCTGTCTCCCGTTTTACTCATGGTGTTCCTCAAGGGTCAATCCTGGGTCTATTATTGTTTTCCATAGTATATGCTGCCATTAGATCATTACTGAACATAATGCCATGTTTGGATAGTAAGGGGTTAATCAGAATTAAGGAATCAGATTTAAAAAAAATAAGTAATTGTAATTGGTCCAGATCACTTAAAAAATGTCTAAGATTATAGTTATGTTGTCAAGGATTACTTGATTACATCTTTAAAATATGGCATTTTTAACATGATGAAACTCTTTTTCATGACTATTTATGCTCTGTTAACTGAAAAATGTATCTAAAGTGTCTTACATGGTCTTTCATAGACAAGTTCCCCACTTTGTGGCGAACCAGGGAGGAGAAAAAAGAATTCTATACAATAATGCATTTTATTTGTACGGAAAATGTTTTCAGATGTGGAATATCAGCATATATCCGCCTTTGATTTTGAAGTAACCAAAAGTTTCGGATTAGATTACATTTTTGTAACGGATTGCATTGCTAATGACAAAACAATACTATGTAATTTGTATTCAGTAACTGAATACATGTCAAAATATTCCATCCTAACCCTGCATTATGTACAGTATCATTGTAACGCTGACGACATCCAGTTATACAGTATGTCGCGTTACAATCCATGTGTCATAGCAGCCTAATTTAACTTCCTGCCTGCCTGTCTGATATCAAGTGACAATTAACACTAAGTAAAGAAGGCTGTTTAGTCATGTTTCTTTCAACTTAATTTCAAAAAACAGATCATTCCTAATCTTTTAGGACTTACACAGGGTTTCCCATGTCTTTATTTTTTCCAGTTTAGATTTCTGTAATGCCATCTACACATATATTGCAGGTCTTCCTCCTTCACCTTCACTTAAAATGCTGCTGCTGGGATTATCGTCATATAACTCCCATTCTGGCTTCCTTGCATTGGCTTTCCATTAAATTTTGCACTAATTAAAAAAAGTTGACAATCAAAACTTTACATATCCAGGCCCCTAATTATATCAAAGCTCTTCTAACTCCTTGTGAGCATGAGCCTCCTCTTAAATCAGCTGATAGTGGCTGACTTTGTCAGATTTTTTGTAAAATGAAAAAATGGAAAAAAGATTAAATATTAAAAGCTTGAAGGTTAATTCAAAATGAGATGATAAAATTTACTAAATACGCATAAGCACACTAAATAAGCTAACCTTATGAAAGATTGCACAAAATGAAAAGAAATTAGTGAGTAGTGAGAGACCCTTGGTTGAGAACACTGTACTTGAAGGATGAAGGCAATGATTTAAAAAAAATGGAAATTAAATCTTCGCCTGTATTTTATAGAACTAAATAAACTCTTCCCTCAGAGAGTAAAACATTATCGACTGCTGTGTTAAAGAACATTTAAATATACATTTCTTCAGGGGGGTAACCTTGGCTGGATACATTAAAAAAAATGTTCTAAGACTTATTTCAACACAGAGACCCATGTTATGGATATCCTCTTCAATTTCTCGCTTTCTCTTCCAGTAACTTAACTGCTCAGAGCTTTCACCAGTTTATTTGAACTTTAGTTTTTCATTTTTTCAAGTGTAGAAATCATTTTTTAGCAGCATCAAGAAAGTGGCTACTTGACATGTGGTGTATCCAATGCATTCTTCTTTTTTGGCCCAAAATACAAAGGGAATGGCTGCTGCATTTCTATGCCCTCAGAATTCTTGCAAAATTGTCAAACTATCAGAATTTGAGAGCCTGCATTCTTTCTATTGAATATGTATTCTCATATAAGACTTTATTGATGTGTAAGTTCTCATTCAGAGGTATCCAGAACACTGCAACAGCCTGCAGGCAGGTTGTATATTCTCTATTTCCCTCATATTCTCATTCCCTCACATGGATTGGTGCCACCTACTTTTCTCACCTCTCTATGAATCTACAAAGTGCTTCAGATGAACTGATAATCTCTTGGCATGTTCTTATGCCCAGTCCTCCTTAGGCACCTCCTCACCTACATTAGCACTTGTGGGGACTCTGGCAGGCTTTTACTAAATGACCAAGTGCCAGGTTAGGATGGACTGGATGCTGACCAGGCAGGAGAAAATCTTCCTTTAGGTTTGAGTGATAAATGAAGGAACTTAACATAAACAGATTAGCAAACACGCTGGCTGCGGCCACTTGAGGAACTTGCTCTTATACCCCCTCTCTGTCTTTTATGCAGGATGATGATGAAGCCATCAAAGGTCTTAAAGTCTGTATGTGGTATCTGGCACACAGTTAAGAGCTTAGTGCATCCAGGCATGTTTAATGGTACGGAGACTCCATGCTGGTAATTGACAGGAGTTGCCAGCTCTCTGTCTTGGCAAAGATGCTACATTTGAAACCAATGTCGTGAGTGACGCAGCACCATATGGAAATGGTCTTTTGTGGCTCACTGTTATTTGCACCACCACACTGATCTATAGCAGAGAAGTTGCCTTTCTGCATGACCCCCACTGCAGGGAGGCGGGAGGTCAAGGCTAACAACCGAACGACCTCCCTGGAGCTTACAGGGATCCACTAATGTGCTGAAGGCCACCTCGGTGGGTGTTTGTCATCATGACAGCTTTAACCCAGGCCTTATGTTTGAAGACGGTCTCCTACCTGGAATGCCATGCTGCTGGAACTCATGTGAGGCTTCCTCTCGTGTGAAAAAAATTAATTTGCAGTAATAGAAAATGGTGGCATGGTGGAATGCAATTATCAGGGTATCACCAAGGTATCAGTGTCATTTATTATCATTAACATCAATACAGGGTTTCACAACAAAAAGAGGTTCAGTCCCTTCATGCTGTCAGATAATTAATACAGTAGGATAAAATATAAAATAAAATAAAACAACATATACCTGTATACAGCCAAGATGGTGATGATAATATGGTCGACATCTTCACATAAAAAGTTCAACATTTGTAAAACAATCAACTTTGACTATGGTTGCACACAAAGTACACCTGCCTTTGTTCTGCTGGAGAGCTGTCGCATCCTGTCAGCTCAGAACACGTCCACCCATCAAAGTGCAACACCTTGATCTGGGATGTTGTGGAGCAGGGCTCTGTAAGATGAAGATGTGATTTCTGTTTGGTTGAGTCCCATTTGGTCCATTTCATTTTCCTGGCTGAACATTAGCCAGTAGCAGTCTTAAGTCCAGCTGGGTTAGCATGGCTCTTATCCCCACTCTCCTCTCTCCTCCTGGGTTGGCCTGCAGCGGTGTGTCTGGCAGAACTAGCTCCCGTGCATTTCGATAGTCTCAAGGTTAGCTTCTCTTTAATCCAAACCCCACGCTTTCCTTTCCAGTGCCTATGAGTGCATTTCTGTCACTGGTAATGTGTTACAGCAATGAGGCCAAAAAATAACAGATCAAAGGAGAGAAGTAACAGATTTTGGAGGAATTACCAGCCACAGCATCCCCACGTGCCACCAGTACTCCTCTTCGCTACCCTACCTGTCTGCCTTCCTCTGTCTGTCACTGAAATTGCCAACAAAATTTAATCTTAAAACAGGAGTAACAACTTTTTCATGTACACTCACTACACCGTCCTGTTGGTTTTGAAGAAAATCCATCTTTAAAAAAAAAAACTTAAACCATTTTTACCCACTTTTTAGTGTGGTTTTATTTTGCCTTTAGTTACAGTACAAGTCTTCATGAGAGGCTCTTAAAGCCCATTAATAATTATATAAATACATATAAATAAATTAAAAAGTGACAGTGCTTCAATAGAGGGCGCCGTCTCCCAAAGTTTTTCCTGACCGCAGGTTTGATCTGACAACAGGTGGAATCTGAGAGGTTGTACAGAGCAGAAACATATCATGACAGATGAGCTGCTGTAAAACTGTGTCCATGTTGAAACAGGCCACAAATAACCAGTAGCTACTGTAAGTGTACACTGAAACTCAGGCTGCGTTCAAGATGTCAAACCTGGATCCTGTGAGACACATGAGATGAGCATAAAGAGGCGCTGAGCTAGCTCTGGTTTGTGTAGGACTGGAGTGAACCCACTCAAAAAAAAAACAAAAAAAAACATGGCAACATTTTCAGTCAGTGTGAAACACATAGCATGGAGTTACAGCAGAGCATGTCATGTATTTTCTCCGCCTATATTTTATGGATTTGCTCCAAGTTTGGGGTAAATCACTGCCAAAGACTTGTACGATGTTCGTAAGAACCCTGTCGCGAGCGTGATCTCCAATAGAGGAATGTGGAACGGAATGCTGGTCTATGAGGCCCATATCCCGGACACATATTTATTTGCTCATTCATCACTCCTACAGGACCTCTGACCTACTACCGTGTGTTTTTGCTCTCCTTCACTCCCAGGTTCTCTTTTTCCCTCCAGTTGGAGAAAAATAAGGCCAACTCTCTGCCAGGGAGACAAGTCGACGTGCAGCGGGAGTCTGCAGTTTAGCTTATAAGAGACTTTACAGATAGGGCAGAGATGCTGTTTTTTTTTTTCTTCCAGGCGCTCATACTGCAGTTGATTCAGCAACAAAGTGAGCTGAAGTTTGTGAAAGTAAATGGGCACAAAGATTAACGGCTCACTGCGTGTACAGAGAAGTTTGTTTAATATGTGTTCTAGGTGGTGGATACTTTACTTCAGTGAGTGCCTGGTGGGACACTGTGGTACAGAGAGGAAACAGATGTTGCTTGTACCCCCATGGGAACATATGAAAGACTAAGGTATATAGAAGCTTAGTGAAGGATAAATGTACGAGTTTAATGATGAGGTTTGAATCCCCAGGTGAGAAGAAGATTATTTTGGGCATAGTGTGCTGTTTGCAGAGTTGAGACTGGCGGTAAATTCTGCACCGGAGGAGACGGCAGACATGCTTGTCTAAAGGTCAGACAAGTAGACCTGTGACAAAAGGATTGGCGGTGCTGGGTCTAAGGTCGACTGGGAACATCTGGGTGAGAAACATGAATGAATCCTGCTTATCAGCAGGACCTGGATGAAACACTTAATTTCCCGATTCGATAACCTAATGATATTTGATTGGGATTTGTTATGTATTGTAATTCTTAAGTACTGCGATTCAGTATTACAATTTTTTTTTAACTGTGGGCAAAATTTTAATCATATATTTCTAGAGACAGTGTATCAAACAATGCACATCACATCAGTCAGTTTTATTTCAGCATCATCATTGTTATACTGCATATAAAAGTGGCAAACAAAATACCTGATACATTTAGCTGTAATAATAAATAAAATAGAAAACAGAAATATATACTCTTCTGGCCCACAAGATCACACAATCATGCTGTATTTTTAAATCCACTGGGAATTTTGGTTTGAATACCAACCTGTTGAAGTTGCTGTAGTTGGTCAGTGTGAAGTGTTGAAGCCAGAGGAGCAGACTGAGTGAAGTCAGCACCTATTAGTTTGTTTCCACAGAGCAGAGCTTGGCAGTATGAGCACACGTCATTTTTATGTAGTAGTTTCATGGTCTGCATGTTTGTTTGTTTCTTTTTTTTCAGATTCTTTATTACTTATTTTCATACAAAAACAGTAATATGAAAAAATATATGAGAAGCATAAAGACTAACAAACAACAAACAGACAGTGCCAAAGATTACAAACAAGTTGTGACACAGATGAGCTCATATGTCATTTTATGTTAATGCAGTAAAATGGATCTCTTTCTTCAGATAATATCACTGCCATTTTGATGCTAATTTCTTTTTGCACATTAATGGGAAAATCCCATCATGTGTTAGCAGTGAGCTAACCGACAAAGTGCTAGTTATTCATATATATATTCACTAACAAAGACCACGCCAACGTAGATTTGCATATAAACAGTTTATTGGTTATGATGGATTGAGGAGAGCTTGGATGATGAAGTAGCGCTCTGGAAGAGGGATGCAGGTTGGAGGTAAGGAGAGAAGGGGTTAGGGTTTCAGGGATAGTGGGATGAGGGTAGAGGGATGTGGGATGGACAGATGCAGGGAGGGGATGAGGAGAAAGGGATGTGGGATGAGGGTTCGTCGGATGAGATGGGAGAAAGTGGTGGAGAGGATGCAATGTTTAGGTGTGCTTAAGTACTCGTAGTACGGAAATGAATCTGTCTGAGGTGTGGTCTCTGTTCCCGAATCTTGTTATGAAACTTCATAAAAACTGAGTCAGCAATCAAAAATTGGTTCACTAATTTTTACATATATATATATATATATATATATATATATATATATATATATATATATATATATATATATA
>JAJHUR010136129.1:0-28947 GCA_027495735.1 Lutjanus campechanus | reverse complement strand
GCAGGCTCGCCATCGTCCAGTCGACGGTGCGATTTCGCAGCAGCAGCGTCAGTTCAGTTGAGAGCCGCAGCAGCAGCAGCAGCAGCAGCAGCGTGGCTTCCTCACAGGGCTCTGCCGGCCGGACTGACACAGATTAGCGGCTCCATCAATGTACAGTACAGTGTGTGTGTGTGTAAATGTGTGTGTACGCTGCTGCCACTGGCACACTGCGCGTTTAAACCCAGCCCCCTCTCTCGCACTCACACACACTCCTGCTCATTATGGAGTTAACTGTTTCCGCCCAAAGAAAAACATTAAAAATGAATAAATGAAACAACCATGCGGTGTATAATTCAGAAATTCAGTCTGAGAGAAACATTTAGGACTATAGTTAGAAGAAATATTTTAATGACTCCAAGCACTTTGCTGCAAGCATTAAACCAGAATACACCATCCCACAAAATAAAAACCCAACGGGCAAAAAACGAAGAAGCCAGAAGTTTCAAAAAAACACTAAGTATAGTTTACAGTTTGGAAAAGTCTCAAGAAAGATTCATATAGATTTTAATTTTTCTGTCACTTTCCTGGAAATTCTCACAAAACAAACAAATAAACTGATTAAATATTGACAACTGCCAATTAGAAAGTGCATCACATCTACATCTATATAAATGAAATGTTTCTTACCCATCAGAGTTTTGTCTGCGCAGCACACACTGAACACAGCCAGTGACTCTCTCCCATCCAACTCTGTTTCTGTTAGAATACTGCCATCTATAGACCAAACTGACCACCTGTTTCTGTTCAGCTCTCTCTCTCTCTCTCCCTCTCTCTCTCTCACACACACACATATATTCTCTCTTTCTCCTATGATTCCTTTATTTTTGCATTTCAGCTTTTCTCATTTTCTCTAACTTTATATACATTCAGATTCCGTCTCCTACATTGTCAGAGATACATTCACTGCACCACTCACCAGCAGGGCTGCGCAGCTCAGGATCGTTCCAACTTTGGAGGCAATAATCACAAAATATAAGTTTTTCTCATAATTAGCTATGACATCAGAGACATAGGGCCCTACAGCTTGGAGTAAGGAGTTGGAGTAAGGAGTGGGGTAAGGCTGACCTGATTGCAAACCACTGGTGGACTCCACCACCAGTCCCCTCTAGGCGCCCTTCTAGTAGTGAAAATGTGGCAAAGTGCCCTCAAAGGTGCCCTTCCAGTAGATAAAACATGATAAAGACCCCTCTAGTGTGTCCCTCCAGTGGACAAACGTGATAAAATGCTGTCTAGGGTGCCCCTCTAGTGGATAAAACATAATTAAGTGCCTTCTTTGATACCCATCCAGTGGATAAAATGCAATGTGGTGCCATATCGGTTGCCCTGCATGCTAGAAAATTGGCCCCCTCGTGCATGTAAATGGTTTAACAGTTGATAGTTCCTTGTGTGTTTTTATTACAGAAGTGCAGTAAATGTTTTACTTCAAGACAATTTTAAGAATTTTAACCTAAACCAAGAATAGGAACAGATTCGCCATGAATGCAAGATGACTTTCAGTGTGCTGGTGCCCTTTTTAAAATTAAAAAAAAAAAAAATTGTTTCACTTGTGCCCCTCAGACATCCTGAGTCCAGCACTGCTGCAAACACAGTGTCCTGTTTAGTTTTCAGCTGAGCCTGTGGAACAGACAAACGACCTCTACTTGAGGATGTCAAGGTATGTGCCGTTGTGAAAGGTAAGGAAAGAGAGAGGCTATGAAATGCCTTAGAAGTCATCTAGTAAAGTAAAATCTATTCTAAAACATATTGGGAGTGATGTGATCACATTTCTTAGTTCTGGTTGTAAAGCCTGGCAGCTGAGTTCTGTATGTTCCAGAGTGGATCGGTAGATTTTTTTAGTTCAGGCAGGTAAAAAGGATGTTTCAGTAATCTTGACATGATGAGATGAAGGCAGGCAAAAGTGTCTCCTTCTCTTTAAAAGTTAAGCTAGATTGTATTTTTTAAATATTTCTAAGATGATAAAAACATGACTGCATGTTTTAGGTCTATCCTAATTGTATATACAAGGCACTTTGAGTGGAAACTTGCATAAAGTGGCATCTTATCTTCTTTGTACTGCAATATCTGCTTTTTATCTTTTACTTTGAAATCTAAGATTATTTTTTGGCCTGCAGACACCATTAAATTGCATTACTTTCAAATGGGAAGGCAACCATCAAGTACATATTTATATATTTATGTTTTCTTTGATGGGGACAGATACATTAAACAAAGACAAACTGACAACAGCCTTAGTGTTTACAGCCTATGCTAATTTGTAACACCTCATTCGAAGAAGGTCTTTTATGAAAATGGGAGATTAAAAGAAGATAAAAGACTTCAGCGAGATACCATAAAGCACATATTTGAAGATATGACATTTGGGAACTAGATATGCGTTCATGTTTGTTGCTGAATTAACCAGGATTTGGTGTCTCTCTTAAAAGTGGTGAAGTTTGCAGCAAATTTTAAGTGTCAAGTCGAGTTCCGGGACTTTGCTCTTTTCACAGAAAAAGCTGTCTAAGCAAAAAAATGTGTTGCAGAATGGAACTTTACAATTGCCACTTGAAGCTGCTGGTGGATCTGCTGCAGCCTTGTAATCTCTTGATGTATTTGCAGAAAGGCTAGGAAACCTACCTATCATTCCTTTCATTTTAATTCATACAGTAAATGATAAATCTTTCATCGGCAATCTCAATACGTGCTGCCAAGTGTTGACTTTTAGATTTCTTTGTATGACTGAAACCACGCACTCTGTCCTCTAGCTCAACACAATATATATTTATATATTTTTCTATTACAATCACAGGATTACATTGAAATAGTTATACAACACACCAACACCAACCCCTTATCTTCTTGCATCTGTGCCCTTAGTGGGTTATGACAAAAAGTAGGCTATCCACATTCTCTGAAGCATCAATAATGCAGAGTGGGGAAAAGGGAGCCAGTGTCTGCCATCAAAAGTATTGCAAAACTGCCAGGAGGAAGAAGATGTGGAACAACCAGTGTAAGTACACTAAAAGCACAGCGCCCACTTAAAGACAGGGTCAATAGCTGGAGGGTGTCCATATTGGAATTCCACCGCACTCCCTCTCAAATGGATCTTAGTCAACCCTGGGCGGCAGGGGTAATCAAATACAGACTTTCTCAATTCATTACTCACGGCCCTGTTTGGAGCAGGCATGTTTGGAACAAGCTGTGATTTGTTTGATTGGAGCATAGCTCAATTCGTATTGAAAGGACAGGTTGCACAGAACTGTCTGGAAGAGATTTTTTTTGCCTGTTTTGTGCAGAGAGAAATGATAGATTGAGCCATTTTGCAAGGTGAAGCTTGGTTATTACGTACAGGGCAATTCTATCAGTCATGTTTCACTTTAGGACACATATCGACTGACTGAGGCTGGCTGTAGATTCCATAGCAGTGAAAACAAAAAGACAAGTACATTGTTTGAAATATGAAGCTCCGATCATTAATTTTTGTTGACACTTTATTTGAAAAGGTGTGCATAAGACTGGCATTAAACTCTTATAATCATATCATGACATCTGTCACGAACATGAAGGAGTCCTATCACTGCTGTCATGAAGAGTCATTTGGTCAATTATGTCATTTTTCAACCAAAGCTGACATTGTTTGAGATGTCGTTCGTTATGACAACTTGACATTAATCAAGCCAGTAATGTCTTTGTTAAGACAAAGCCTCCAAGACTGACGGTGGCTAGTTTGACAGAAATACAGTACCAAGGTGGGTTTTTTTTTTGGCCAGGTTTGGCTCTTGGCACCCCCAGGGCTGATTCACGCAGCTATGGAACTAGCTGCTAACTGCGCTAACTGAGCTAACTAGCTAACTCCAGCTACAGACACAGAGATTAGCCTGCTTTAGCAACAAGTAAACTAGCTAACTGCTATCTATCCATCCACTCTGTAAGCTATTTCATCTTGGTTTTATACTCTGTCATCAAACTGGCCTTTTAACATTGAATGGCATCTTTATGAGAAGGCCCGAGGTACCACTTTCGTTCAGGTCATGGAAAATATTTATGTTCATGTTCATGACTGTTGTCATTAAGTGTCACTGGGTCTAGTATGTTATTTTTTTAATGCAAAGTAAGAGCTTTATGTTTTAACATATGTGGTTGGTTTTGATGCTGGCTGCCATGAGACTATTACATAAGTGTCACAAATACTTTCTTGGTGTAATGACAGTCTTAAGCACACTCCTTCAAAATAAAGCGTCACCACATTTTTAGAAAAGAATACATGAGGACCGTAGCTGTAATTAGCCTTTAAATCATCATATGTCACATTTATATATCACTATATTAATTTTTACACTTTCTTTAACATGATTTTCGTTTCACTCAACGTGCACAAATAACATGTGACAAGCAGTCCAGCAGGAAAATATCCATACTTGCGTGCCTGTGTGTCATGATCGGCTCTGTGTCTCTGCTCCTTCAAGCACCTTAATTTAATGCAAAGACAAAGCGTTTGCTTATTGATGTTCTTATAACTTACAGAAAGCAGAGGGCCGTGTCAAGATGCTCCAGGATCTCTGCGGTGTAACTCAGCCACTTTAAGTCCTGGCACCTTTCCACCCTGGATCTGAAATCAAAGCACACATCATTGGCCATTAGGGTGTTGTCAGAGAGGCAAGCTGTTGGTCACTTTATATTTATGTTTACATTTGGAATCTGGCCTGTACGGTAGACTGAGTGAAGAGGTGAGGCAAGGAGCTTGCATGATCCAACACCCACAGAGGGTGAGGAGGTTAATTGCTGGAATTATGATTGTGTGATGTGCAGCACCTACTGTTTATCTCTGGATGTATGGAGCGGCCGGGTGCATGCAAAGAAGGGGAGCGATGCTGCAAGGCATGTGCGACGAGATATAGAGAGGGGTAATTCGTGGCAGAGTACAAAGCTTATTTGTTGGAAGATCAGTTCAGTGAGCAAATCCAACAGTGGTCAGGTGGAGGCGTGTGTGCAGTGCCGGGAATGAAGCTCCCAACGGTAATGTGGGGAGATGGCCGGCTGCAGGGCTGCCGCTTGACCGTTTGTTGATCAAAGTGCTCGCACGCAGTGATTTCATACTAAGTTGGAAGGTTTCAAAGGGGCCTCTTGTGATGCCTTTAATTCTTTCTCCCTCAAGCCATATTTGAGGATATCACGAGGGAATGTGGCAACCTGTCGACTCCACTGAAGCTCCATTCCCTCTCTTCTCTGACCCGTGTAAGCAATCAGCCTGACTGGAGAGAAAAACAAATACCAGGAAACAATTAGATGAAAAACTAAACTGTCAAACTCATGCATATGATGCCAATTATTTCTCTTCTAAGGTTACAACAAGTCATGTTAATCATAATAGGAAACATTTTCACTAAACTAATTATTTCTTTACAATTTCTACCAATTATCAACCATTTTTAGTTTTGTTGCTATATTAATGAAAATGTCCAAGAGAGGTCTGGCAGATCTGTTGAAACATAGCAAGTAGTTTATAGCATTGCAAAATCTCCCAAACAATGTAAGTTAATGGTGACCAGTTTTCAAACATGAAAATTTAAATCAGTTAAATAAACAAAAACAAAAAAGATAAAGCCCCAACATGCCAAGTTGACTTGAAAGATGTCATTTACGCCATGTTTTAAACCTAAATCTTCACAATCTTCACTTCCTTTGCTTGGAGCCATGTCACATGTGCATGCACACCATCTGAACTCTGTGTGTGCGTGTGTCTGTGTTCATTGAAGGAAGAGCAGCACTGAAGGCTTTCCTCAACGGAAAAGATGATTTTGCTCTTCTCCTGACTGGCTTCGGCAAAAGTTTGATTTACCAGCTGGCTTCGCTGGTAGTAACCTGATATGGCGGACTGTTTGTTACACAGAACTGACGGATTCTCACGTGATCTCATTATCTCGCAAACCCAGCTGCCTCGCAAGGTAACTCTCATACTATGTCATATGGTTTGTTGACCTGATTGGCTTAAGTTAGCCTTTGTTAGACACGTGATTCATCCAATTACCTGCCAAGTGTTTTTTTTGAAAGTGCCTGCCCTTTTCCAAACAGTTTCTACAGGCGACTTCCCAGATGGTTCTGTATAACAAACCATTTTGAGTGTCAGGTTAGGAAACAGGGACAAAAGAGAAAAGAAGTAACAGAAAAAAATAAGAATATTAGTGTCACTTCAAGTAACCTATAGAGAGAGGTAGTTTGTAAAGGTTAGGGCTTGGTTTGTATTTGGGTATATCCAAATGCAAACATGCATGATAATCTGCAGGTAAGGAGCAGAGTAGATATATTTTTTCCTTCTCATTGCAGAGCTGTAAACAGCAGAGTCCAGAATGTGCAGCATGTGTCTGGGGACTTGGATGTGTGTGGCATTTGAACCAGGTCCATTATGGAAGTCCACCCCCGCTGCTTACTTCCCACCATCCACCTGTTAGAGTGGGTACCAGATACATACTCAAGAGGCTCTAGGGACTACTGCCATGCAATCAGTGCCTGCACACACACAGAAACCACATTCGTACAGGTGGCCCATTACATCAGTAATGGCCCGCTGACGGACCCTTAGCAGCCCACTACCATGTGGTGATGATCGGCCAGTTTTCCTGCTCTGCACTGAGGAGAAATATTTCACACAGGAAGTTACCAAAAGAGGGAGAGAAGTAAAATTACACCATCATGCCTGGTTCAACTTTTAGTCAACAAATTGCAACTATTTGGAGGGCAGCAGCAATAATATCAGAGTGATGATGATCTCAGTGAGTGCATTTTGAAGAGGTTTGATAGCTGTGATTTTGTTTTCTGTCCCCTCTGCAGAGAAAACAAGCCACACTGAAGTACAATTGAACATAATGCGCCTGATCTGTGGCGCAAACACACGTGTCTCATTGGAGGCGTCCCTTAAGCTTGTCAGGATTTGTCAATGGAAAAACTAAATTAAAATAGCAATTAATTTCCAGAGAGATGCAATCACAGGAGACGTGGTAATTGCAAGCTGCTCTGATGTGTTTGCTGAGTGAGGCATTGTATTAAATTGTTTTTTTTTTATTATTATTATTTTGTCCTTGCTTGGAGGCATTCCACGAGCCGCAGCCTTGTGCTGTAATCTCACACATCAGACTTATGGCAACAAATCATGGACTCAGATGCCATCAGTATGGAAACACGGCACCTCAAAAATAGCAACAGAGAGAGAGGGGGAGAAAGTGGCAAAAGTACAGATGGTCCATCTTTCAACACATCAGTGCCACAATTGAGCTGTCAGAGAAGATGAATAATGATGATATAAAAAAAACAATTAAGTACTTTGTGCCCACAGCGCTAAGTAATTTACACTCCTGCTTAACTGCAAGGTGAGCAAAATCCAAAATGGCAAACAAAATAGGTAGACTCCCACCTTGTTGCACTGTTTTTCAGTCATGCACACACACAAACTCCAACATCCACATGGATGCTCACAATTGACTGTTGCAGTGATGGAATTTCCCCTGCGGTTATTTAGGCTGGCTCAGCAGTGCAGTATTAGCGGCATTCTTTGGTTTGTTTTTGCAAATTACTTCATTTCTGATAAATGAACTAATTTGGTGCAGTAAAGGTAACGTTATCTGTGGATTTCCCTGCCCAACAGGCAACTATATGGTCTGAGCAAGTTAGCTTTTGGGTGGTAGTCATACCCCCCCACTGCAAATGAATTCCTGCAGTTTGACCATTTCTTTTCCACACAAAGATATATCGTTACCTTCAGGGCATGTATATCTATTAAATTTACAGACAGCAACAACACAAAAACACGCACACAAGCAGCCAGCTTCCCTATAACAACAAAAAAGCAGCTCATGCTGCAGTATAAACTTTCACAAAATGCAACATGAGAAAATAATAAACAGCATTCAGCCTACTATTCATGTTATTTAGTTGGCTTCAACACTGTCCCTTAGTGTTAGAACATTAGTCCAACATCTCCACAGCCTGTGGTTGTAGCCACATTAGCCTCTTAACATGCTAACACCAAATTCAAGAGGTTAACCGACAAAATAAACAGCAAAACAAAATAAAACATAGCAAAACTTACAGCTTTCAAGTTTGAAGTTGGGTCACACACACAGCTGGTATTGATCCATCCTTGAGCTTCAACCGTTAATGACCCTCATACTGCTTGTCAAGGTTTTTGAAGCATTGATTCATTTATCATAAATGAAGTAATTTGGTGCAATAAGTGCAACGTTATCTGTGGATCTCGCTTCACGGCCCAGTGGGTAAATTTATAGTCTAAACAAGCTAGCTTCTGGGCACTCAGCATGTCTACAAGTCAATTCACAGACAGCAGCAACACAAACAGACACACACACATCCACACAGGCGATGAGGATCACAGAGCAAAACAGGTCAGCTTCTGTACAACAACATTAATGCAGCTCACACTTTGGCGTAAACCTTCACACAATAGCAACATGAAATAACATCCGACATGCGACTCTTGTTATTTAGTTGGCTTCAAGTGAACCTTAACGTTTACGCAGTTTCTCTTGACTGTCCCTCAGCATTACAACATTAGTTGAACGTTGCCCCAGCCTGCGGTAGTGGCCACATTAACTACTTAACATGCTAATGTCGAGTTCAACAAGTTAACTTATGAAATGAAAACTGAAACAACATAAAACATGACAAAATCTACAGCTTCCGAGTTTGAAGTCGGGTCACAAACAGCCGGTATCGATCCATCCTTGAGCTTGAACTGGCCCTCGTAATGCTTATCGAATTTCTTGAAGCACCGATTTGACATATATTGAAGTGTAAAACAAGAAGGGCAAAAAAAGAAAAAAAACATGAAAATAGTGGAGGTAAGGTTTTGCGGTTGCTTGCCACCCTCTTTGGTTGGTTTGTCAATAGTGCAGTATTTCAAAATTGTGGTTAATGTGACAGCCCTAACAACAACACACATGCACACATGCACAGGATGGGGGTTGGGAAGAGGATGAAAGTGTAAAAGAGTGAAATAGAGAGAAAATGAGCAAAAGTCCTCTTACAATGCAAAGCACCTCCATTAGATAGTTGGCTGTTTTAATAAGATGCTTATCAGAATGTGAATCTCAGGAAATTGCTGGCTATTTATTTTACTGGAGCTGCTCACTTTGCCTCAGCTCTTGATAAAGCATTTTGTTTTAATTAGACACATTTCCACACTCCTCCAGGGATGACCTCTTATTATGGTGAAGTGGGCCTGCTTAGCAGAGCAGGCAGCCAGGAACAAGCTCCTCCGTGCATCTCAATCATTCCTCATCCACGCTCATCTCAGGGGCCCGGGACCAAATCAAAGGAGTCACTATTAAGCAGAACCAAATTGTTTAACGCAGTAATCTCCCGCATATTTTTCATTCCTTCCCCATTTGCAATTGGAAATGAGACATGGTGAAAAATATGATGCATTGTTTTGCATACTAACAAGGGACCTTGGATATCCTTATCCTTCACGGTTATGGAGGATAGTTCCGCAACAATGAGAAACACATTTTCTGACTCATGAGTGTTATAGAGAAAATAAGACAATCACTTTATCCGTAGTATCTGCAAAGGAGAGGAGGAAAATCCCGACAACTGGCTGCGTTGGGTGGGATTACTGTTCTACCTTAGCTCACGTTTTGATACTGGCTATTTACAGTCTCTGGGAGCAAGCTTGCAAAACTGAAACATGATTTTAAGGCTTATGAGCCCTGTTAAACAGAGAGAGAACAACATATTCAGCCGACACGCAGCATCTGCTACTTCCTGCATTGCATCAATATAAAAACAGTTGACTTATACTAAGCTACCAGATGTATGTGGGTGAGGGAAAAAAACACTGCCAGATATACCAACAAAATATTGTCGGATTGCAGCCAATTTGACATTTGCTTCTGGACGTGAGACAGAAATCATTGGGCTCTTTGACAGAAAGAGCTCATGCTCTCCTCGTGCGTCACCTCATTTCATTTGGTTACTTCCAACTCAGAGAGGAGAAGGAGAGGAAAAAGATAGATAGTGGACAAGGCAATTATGTCCACCATTACGAGGCATCACGCGTGATCTCCTAGGTATGAGACGGGGAGAGCGGCGGGGCAGAGGGTGGGACTGATGAGAGCTTACCAGCAGCTTGAGACCTGCTCTGCTCCAGACAGGGATTTAGGTCTTCTGCCCGCCTGCCTGTCTGTCCATAAGGTAGCATACAATCACAATGATACCTTAATCCAGCCTGGCCTTTCACATGGGGCCCCGGCTGGCGGCGTGTCCAGATATGAAATGTAAATGGGGGATTGAGGATGTCAATAGGGAAATGCCAGCATCACCATCTGACATAGTCATTAACTCCTTCATTTTTGTTCTTAGTGCCACAGGCAGAAAAAAAATAAAGACATGGGCACGAGGAATATGTGAGAGGGGTAAATCTGAGGTAAAGACTGATTAACATGCAAACACACAGAGGCGTGACAGGGCCGGAGTGGGACTCATTTTCAGCCTGGGAGTTTCATGCCTTAAACCAGCCCTTTTTAGTTCACAAACTCTTATACTGCAGAATAAAAGCCTAGTTATTCAGATTGTATTCTCCTAGAACATCATCATTTCCAATTGATTTCATTTATCTATTTAATTTTTATTCGATTTATTTATTGAGTCCCGTTGAGATTAAGAATCTTTTTCAAGGGAGACATGGCCGGGACAGTCAGCAGCAAAAACACAAAGTTATGGACAGAGACACAAAGGGAAACAAAACACAATCAACAAGCACGAAAATCTGCAATAACAGAGAACTAGGAGTCAGCTGTGCAATCAGGCAAGCTAAAAAACATCAACATCCTATTTAAGCCTTTTTGAATTTACAAGCATTTAACAAAACCTTTGAATTTACAAGCATTTAACAAAACCAGTTCCTTCAGTTTCAAGTCATTCTGCAACAGATCCCAAGGAGCAGAATACTCAAAAGCCCTTTTTCCCCATTTCTGTCCAAGCGCTTGGGACAGAAATCATAAAGACGTCCTGAGAATGCAGTGAATACTGTCTGGCACTTTTCTGTGTGATAAAAACACACTGATAGTGTGGGAGCAGACCAAGAATTGCCTTATATATAAAAGTGTCTGAGTCTGGTGTGGGATGGCCAGAGCAGGGCCTGCTCCACCAGCTCAGTGTGTAGGTAGAATATCTCCTGGGCCAGTTCTATGACGGTGCAAAAGCATGCACTACACCCACAGTTTAATATTTGCACCCTCATGTTGAAATATGAAAAATAGATGCCAAGCTCAAGGTGGTATGTCATCATCTGTGGTGTCTGAAGTTGTCCATATGTGTGCGTCTCCATGCCCATCTTCTATTTTGGTTCATGTATGTGCAGCAGCGCAACGCGCAAAAGGGCTAGGTGGAGGTGAATATAGATCAGCGGGTGTTGTGATTGTTAAACACTCTCTCAGCCGGTCACATCACTCTTCTCATAGCTCTGAAACAGCTGTGCCAGCTATTTTAACGTACAGCTTTACCTCAGGATGGTTCACTACACGAACACACATCACTACAAATCTGCACCCAAACACAGATGGAGTAGCCTATTGTTTTCCATCAGATAGTTACTATAATAACGATAACGAAAGAAATAAAAAGTGTGATGTGGTGATTATTACGTCAGACCAACACTATTTTAGCAATAATTCTAAATGATCTCACCTTGTATTAGTGTTGTTGCGATACTGGAATCTCCAGTTTCTACACAATACATTGAAAAATATCAACATTCAATACCATTTTTGATACCACAGGGAAAATGTGACAAAAGGGAGCATAAAATTTCCGTCAAAGATAAGTATAACAAGTATATAATGTGACATGTCTATAGCAAATAAGACGAGTGATGAGAAGACATGATTGTGAGTAAGTGAGAGGAGGCGGGACTATGTGGGGACTGCAGGGGTGTGTGTGCCAACTCACTGTACAAGAGAAGAGAGAGCGACAAAGTGCAGGTGGTACCAGAGTATCAATACTGTGGAAAAACTAGTTCTGAAGGCATTTCAAAAAGTTAGAATTGATATTTATTCATATATCGATATTTTTGACAACATCAAAAGTTGGAAGAGGCTATGATGAGCCTGGTAAATGACATCTCCTTTACACAAAAACTGAGTTATAACCAGTCTGTCTGTGAAGGTCTGTACAGTTATACTGTATCAGCTAGATGCCATTTTCAGGTGATTACTGAGGATAAACGCAGCCACTTTGGCACTTCTCAGAGGCTGCGGATATATCAACATTTCATTGGTGCAGTTTTGACTCATAAAGCCGCAGTGTTCCAGCATAATATGTTTTATCACAAGACCTTGCAGCCCAAACAACAAGCCCAGCGGGAATCTTTCCATTCCTCCAGATTAGCCACTCTCAGATTAGCCTGGGCACATACGTACATACATGCTCATATGTGTTCACACCATCTCATACAGACGCACAGACAAAACAAATCTGTATTATGCTAATCATTTTCTTCACATGGTCCATATGGTCCATATTCATCATCACTAATTACTCCTACATGAGTAATTTACATGAACAATAATTCTTGTGTTCACAGCTGGAGTTCTTCAGGTTTTGCAGAGCAATGTGAAGGTCCTGACTAAGCTTCAGCTTCCTGTAGACAGAGCAGAGGAGCCAGATAGCAACGTCTACTTAAGCATCTGGTTACTTACACCAGGTCCTTCAATCATTCTACGCTTTGCCAAAAGATTAAAATTCAAATTAGATTAATTCAAAGTTTCATTTCTTAATCATGAATTATTCACCGATGAAATAGCTCTGAAGCACCACCAAATGTATCCTGTAGGAGTTCTGGGCTATCATTATCTATAAAAATGACATTAAAAATGTACGTGTTGCCTGAGGACTGCCTTTAAAATTCCTCATCTGTTCTCCCAAAGACATTTCTGAGACATATCGCATTTGCAACAACTTTCACTGGATGCATGCAAAGCAGGTGTAACTGTAAGTCTAAATGCAATGAAACGTGCATCAGCTTCAGACATGCGATGAATAAACACACTCTGATAGCCTGAGAACGAATTGATTCTGTGAATACAGAGGAACTCTGTTTCAAACCGTTTCAAATGGGGCTTTCAAAATATAATAAACAAGAATGAAAATGACTTTCTGGGATAGAGGTCACTGAAAAACATTAAAATCTCCATATTTGTATTGTGGATTTCTGATATCCTCAACCTCCCTTAGTCGCTGAGGGCAAAAATACTATAGACTGCAAATTCTGATACGGTCAGCAATGGTCTTTGGATGTGCATGGAGGATCATCATCATCAGTCTGAATCTAACCCATCCCACACATTAGGCACAATAACAACAGCACAATTTAAACACCACAGACATAAATGACAACTTGACACTGCTGCCACACTCTCTGTATTTCAAACATAGTTTAAACAATTGGTGTTATTTACTTTTCTGCTGAGTACGTCTATTGAAGTATTTATTTACCGTCTCATAACCAGCCCGGCATTAACGCTAATGCGGTTACTCTTAGTGTCAATATCAATGCACACTTGTGCTGCTTTGTTTACTTCTTAATTACAAAACTGCTTATCTCACTTTCTTAAATATGTATTCCTGTTCATTAGAGAGCCATAAATGCATTTTCACATCCTCTGAATACAAAGGCTACATATTGTTGATCTGCACTTGACCACAGTGTGTGGAAATGGAGATTAGAAGTCAGTCTTCCTGTGAAATGTCATTATTTTACTTCACTTATCCACTCATGACATATTAAAGATCGCAGACAGCATTTTTAGAGCAGAAGACCAGAAGCAGTTGGCTTTAGAGATTATAATGATACAAGAATTTTGACTTTAGGCCAAATTGTTTTTGAGATAATTGTGGAAATGTAAACTTGATAATTACAGACCTTGAGGTCAGCGAGCGTTATCATATGTGCCTGAGTAAGTGGGTGGAATTTACAACCCACCTGCCAATTTTTGGTGTTAAGTCTAACTGCAAAACTTTTAGCAGCAGAGAAAAATAATAAAAATATATTTTCACAGAGTCACAATAGGCAAACTTTGACTTAGCACTCGAAGCACTTCAAAACACACCACATGCATGAATTCCTACACTGCTGGCAAGTAAAACTTGGCCACCTGGCGTGGCCTCTATGAACAGATTTCTCTGGATCAACAGAATCCAAGAAAAAAGAATTCTGATTTTGAGACTTAGTTAAAAAGTTGCGGGCCAAAAGGTATCTGTTGTTGTAGTGCCACCATCTGGCCAATCAGTACAATTTCTTTGTCTGAGTAGTGAAGATCCAGATAGTTTTTGGGTGCAAGATGAAAAAGAAAAAGTGGTAGAAGAAGAATACAGGACCAGACAGGTCCATGCAGAACGCATGGTTTCAGAGAAGAAGAGAGCCCAAGGAGATTGGAAAATGAGCAAGCAAAGACTTGATCACTTGAACTCAGGACTATTGTATCTTGAGCTAACCTACACTGTGAGCTCTGTCAAGCAACTTCTCACATTTTGAGGGAACAAAATGGATAAAGCCAAACAGAAGCATTGCAACTCCTTAACTTATGATTGCTGCCACAGCGCCATTTTTTGGTCAAATGGCATTAAATCTTTAAGGTCACTCAAACATACTATTTACATCTACACATATTCACCAGATTTGGTTGCAACAGCACAAAGTGTTCAGGAGACATGACTTTTTTGTGTAATATAAGCCCTGCTGATATTGCAAAACCGTGCTGGTTTGACTAACTATTAAAAGCCAACAGAGACATGGAGAGAAGTCTTACCAGATGGACTGTGTTTTTCAGCCTTATTCAGCAGATTGGGAGCACCTGTGTGGTTCTGCATTGTTTTGACCATTTGCTGAGTGCTGCCCCGAGCAGGGTTTGAACTCACGACCTTTGGATCTAAAAGAACCAAAGACACGGTAAGATCTTAAACCACTGGACTAGTCTCAGTTGTTTGGAAAATTATAACTTTCCATACATGTTCTGACGATGTTAGTTGATGATGTCACATGTGTTACACTTTCTGTCTGTTGAAACTTAAAAAGCTTAAACCACAGTCAAAATTTTAGGGAAACCAGTCTGAAAAAAACAAAACAAAACCATTATTCTGTTGGGTCAACTTGTAGCTGCCGGCTTTTAAAAAGCCAGAAAGTCCATCCAAAGTTTTATCTCTCGGGTTGATGGAAGTGAGTCTTCTGCAGATTCCTCCCTCAGTCTGATCCTCTTTCTCTCTCTGGTTGTTTGAGTTCATCAGTACTGAAAATGGTCCAGTGGGGAAACACGCTGGCTGCACATGTGGCGACGTGGGATCGAACCCCTGCTAAGACAACCTGAGGTATGTGACAAAGGTGTGTGTCTGTGTGTATTTGTGTCTGTCTATGTTCAAAACACTAAAAATACATCAACCAAAAACAAAATAATCGAAAGATGCGAAAACCGCCCGAAATCATGTCGCGTAAATTTCTCATCGCATTTCCCAACTTGAATTTCCGTCGTTCTCCGACTTCAACACAGCTGAACTTCACGGGAGCAAAGATCAGGTAAGTCAAGGTGGGTCAAGCTGGCTGGCATGATGAAAGCCAGCTAGTGAGACATGTTTTTGTGGCTAACTACATTATCTGAATTATTAATAATATTAATTATTATCTGAACTGATTTTTGACATAGACATTATGAATGTACAGGTGATTTTACAACATAAATAGCTCTAAATATAGCTGCATGTGGCGAGGGTTCAAGCAGATTATGAAAAATGACAGTTTTTGACATTTTGAGAGCAGGAGGCCAGAAGCAGATGCCTTAAGAGATTAAAATGATGGAACAGTTTTGACTCCAAGCCAAGCTGTCTTTGAGATAATTGTCAAAACTTAAACTTGATTATTACAGCATCACTGTGAGGTCAAGAAGTCTCATTATGTGTGTAGCAGTGGGTGGAATTTGCAACCCAACTGCCATTTTTTGTATTTCTAGGTCTCGCGTTTTTTGTTAACAATAAATCATAAGAAAATTACATTTCTACAGGGTCACAATAGTGTCACTATCAGCATTTGACAGTAAACATTAACTCAGGTCTGCATACACCTAACAATCTGTATCTTAACCGTGATGTAATACCTTGCTGGTGATCAGTACGTCATGGTGAATTTGTAAAATCATGAGCCCCATGCCTCGTATGTCTTAAACAGTAAATGCGGCTTCCATGACTTGCACAGGAGGCGGACTGTCCGCACCTTGCCACGCTTTATGTTCATCATGGATGTATTAAAACACAGGATACGGTGTTGCCCAGTTTTCCCAGTGGTCACTCATAGTATTGCAGCAATATTGTGCTGGGTCCATCCAAAAATAATAACCCCAACAGATACTATAGGTTTCCAGCAGCTTCACTGCTTGGACCCCGAATAAAATGAAAAAAACAAACAAAAAAAGGTTTCATACAGTTATTTGTGGAATATTGCCCAGGGGTTGGCTTGCATTGTGGGTGTGTGTGTTGTGCGCTGTTTGTTCAGTAGTAGATATTTATGAGCATGTGATGACTGTTATTATGACCCCTACTCGCAAATAGAATCAGAGTCACAATCAGCTTTATTGGCAAAAATCTGTGTACACACGCAAGGAATCTGTTTTCAGGGGCTCTCAGTGTACTTACACATAGAACAATTTACTATCAGATAGAAACAGACATACATCTGACAAAAAGCTGACCAGGCTGGTATCTTTGAAGCCTCAGCTCAAATATCATCAGCCATTTGCAACAAAAAAACACAACAAAGACAACAAGAACAACAGAGATGCTGCAGTCGGGGACCTTGTCTGTCCCAGAACATGTCTCCGTGTGCTCCCTCTCCATCCTCCGCTCTGCCATCGCTGCTTCCAGACACCAGGGCACATAAAACTAATCTTATATCTTACACTATGTCTCTCTCTCTTTCCTTTTTCTCTCTGCCTCTATGGCACGGCCTTTGGTTTTTATCCTTCTTGTGTATGTGTGTGTGTGTGTGTTCATGTAGGTGTTTGAGAGACAGTGAGAGCACATCACGATTTCCTCCCCAGGGAGCCGTGACCAGCCAAACCCCCATAAGATCCTTAGTAATGCTACTATTTTTGTGCAGCCTGCCCTGGCATGTGCCCCGTGCTGCACACCAAACATCGCTGATGGCAGGGAGTCTCCAGCATGATTTCCAAAGACAACCCCGGGAGCACAGATCCTCGCTCTTGTTTTCAGGCTTTTCAGTTCTTTTCTTTCTTTCTTTTTTTCTCCCTATGAGGCAAACATGTTGTTGCAAGATTTTTGTGGTCACAGGAAATGTCAAATAGAAAAAAAAATGATTTAGCTGTCGCAGCCACTTTCTGGAGGATGCGGGAGAAATGGAGAACAAGGCATCCGTCTGTGTGACTTTAGTGAAAAATGGAACCAAATGTTATTGTTGTCATTGCTAAATGATGGTGTAGATATGGCACTGAGTCTGATTTATTCTAAGATGTATTCTACATTCTACATTTTGTTTGTGTGCTCTTGATCTTTTTTTCTTCACGCACAGTTGGAGAAAAACAACAAATTTCTGCTGACATGAATGTGTGATGATGACTTTGGATTGCCTCTCTTTAGTGTGGTGGTAATGCAAGAAAAAAAACCCAACATGAAATATTTTTTAAAAATCAAACTTGACAGTTTCCACAAAGCTCTTGCAGTTGTGGCTATGTAGTGTGTGATGCGGGTAACAGCACTTAGTGGATGATTAACAGCTAGCAGGAACAGCTAGCAGTCTGAGCTAACCAAACATTTTTTTCAATATTTTTTTAAAATTAAAAACAGATTAAGAATTTCCCAGTGTTCGGTGCTTTATATGGGTCAGTGTTGGTGTGTTCACACTTAAAGGGAAACGAATTTCCGTCTCGCACAGCACCGAGGGTGTGTCTGTGCAGTTAAGCCTCTGACTGAGCAGCGCACTCAACAGACTCCGGTTGTTTCTGCTACTTCCTTCCTGTCTCTTTTCTTTCCCCTCTCTCCTCTCTGTACGTGGGTTCACAAAGTAAAGTACAGATCAGAACTTAATCCGAAGTGATTTATGTTGTCCATTCCTCGAGAAGCTCTGCTCTGCTCAACATAGTCTGAAAAAGCATGTATGAAAAGCCCTTTGAAGCCGTTAATCACTCATTCTTCCACAACCAAACTGTATTTTAAATGCCACTGAAATTTGTAGCACTTTGCACTACAAAATTACTCACTAAATGGTTGTACAGGATAGGCAAAAATAAGCCTAGGCTTCAGCCTATTCCTTTTTCGCTTACAGTTTGTTTAAAAAAATTGTGAGAAAATGTTTATTGAAAACATGTATAGAAATTCTTTGTTAGCTGACTGTACACAATTCAAGTTTTGTACTGTATGTAACTGAAATAAATCATTCATTCATTCATTCATTCATTCATTCATTCATTCATTCATTCATTATCTGTCTGCAGGTAAACACCATCATTTACACTGTAATGGTGTTAGCTGCCACACTACAAACACATTAGCACTCTTAGCAGCAGCAGCCTGCTCTCCTTGCAGGTTAACGTGTCTTTGCTGAATGTGATTACACATGGCTTCATTTGAGTGGTTATATGTTAGTTTATTCTGACCCAGAAAGGGGCTGTCGTCTGCTGGACCTGCAGCCCCTGCAGCCCCGTCTAGCAGCTGTGTAATATCTTAGAGGCAATTAATACATTGTACATCAATAAAATGTTAGTAAATTAGTATTTCTGGTCTCGACTAGCGAGGGACCACCAAACGACTGACTGTATGTCAGCATTGGCCTTCAAATTTTAAAGATGATTTAAAACAGTGGGTGGTGTTTTGAGACATTTAACCTCTGAAATGCTGATTTTAAGAAACTGATAAAGAAATGTAAATATTAACACCAGCATGTGAGTGATGTGTGACATCATGCAGCAGCGATATAATTGAATTTAAAGCTCAAAAAACATGTTTAAGTGTGTAGCACAATGTCACCATGTATATGGCTAAAAAGGAATTGGTGTAAAGCCTCCCTCTGCTCTGTGTAGTGATGTTTATTTCCCACAGTACCTTGATGTGACATGTATGCTGTAATGATGAATCTCCCACATTTAGGGGCCATGAGAGCTGGTGCACCATCACTCGTCAACCCCTCTCCCCCAGCCGTGTGCCCACGTGAATAATGGCTGAAGCCGGCTATGTTAAATCACCACTGGATTCTGCTACTGCCATCGTGCACCTCTGTGCCCAGGCAGCTAATGAAGTTTGAATGAGTTCTGCAGCAAAAAATGAAATATAATTCATGTTTGTTTTTGAGTGATGTGTACAAAAGCAGCCCTGCAGTGCCCAGGGGGGTGGGCATTACACCCCCAAACATGCACGCTGGTCCAAAATGAACAACATAATAGTCTGCCTCTGTGGATGCACCACTGTGTTTGTGCGTTGTCTCTTTTTTTTGTTGATACTTGTGTCTAATTACCAACTGCATTCTCAGTGGTAAATTACAATGTCAGTAATTTTAAAAAAAGGGGGTTGTTAGGGACACCCATTGTGCCTCTGCGTGACTTGTAACAGCTCTCTAAAATGGCAGTTAAATGTTTATGAAGCACGTCAACACAGGGGTTGGGACTGCAGCAGCATATGAGACAATGGCCAAGTTCAGCTGGATGGCAGCACAGTTTTACACGTTCTCTGCAGCCCCACAACACGTATTATTTAGTGCCATTACCAGGAAACAGAGAGAATGGGCATTTAATTAGCCTTTTAATTGCAGTGTAAATCCACATGGTGAACCCGACCATCAAAGCGTAATTTTCCCCTGAACCATGGTCCATCCGAGGCAACGATTATATGTAAGACTTTGTGTGGAGCAGATGGAGAAGCGTGTTGGAATAGATCCCACATTTCAATGTCTTTCTTTCCAAAAAAATGGACATTATTGGGGTCTCAGTGAGTGACCCACTGCGGCTGTTTAAAATCATAGCTTCAAACCATCATCTGCTGACCACTGAGGCTGCACTTTATACTCCATTTAAATGGCCGGTGGTTCCTCCCATGTCTTTTCAACCATTAAAACAGTTCATCGTTTCCGGCAAACTAAATTATATGTGCTCGCTCTCCTCCACAGACAGACAGATGTACGGGAGATCAAGCTTTCCCATAGGCAACGGCACATCATCCTTACCAGCCTATAAAGGCTTTAAAGTGAAATATGTTTTGATAATCGATTAATCGGTTTGAGTCATTTTTTAAGAAAAAAAAGTCAAAATTCTCTGATTTCAGCTTCATAAATGTGAATATTTTTTATTTTTTTACTCATCAATGACAGTAAACTGAGTATGGTTGGAGTAAAACAAAACATTTGAGGACGTCATCTTAAGCTTTTTAAGCGATTAATCGACTATGAAATTAATCATACATTGCAGCCCTAATAACACCCATAATGAACATAATGCCCCTGGCTTAAAGAAGTGATTGAGTTGCTGGAGCAACATTTAAGTGTAACTGGTCTATTGGTCAAATCATGGTTTGTAGTTTTGGAATACTTCATAGAATAATACATACATAAAATAAATGTGAATATAGATCAGCGATTTAAAATGAAAAAGTTCAGATTTCATTGTAAACGTATTTTGAACATTCTGTGGGTCTCATAATTTTGCAACAGCATACTGCATGTCCACGGTTAATGTCCCTTGTGGACATTCTGTGTCTGATGTAAAGGGCATCAAGTATCAAACCAGTACTGTTCCAGTTTCAAGTATCATTTTCAAACAAAGAGAAACAAGTACCACGAAAAAAAACCCCTAAGAAGTAGTTTTTTTTTATTTTGTCAAGTGAATGCATGTAAAAAGCATTGTATTTTATGTCTGCGTCTGCCAGTGGGCCAGCAATATAAGAGTAGGCATAATATGTTAATTCCACTCTAGGGAAGACTCAATGTTCTCTGCAATTAGGTGAATTAGGTGTACATATATCGGTATCAGAATTGGCAATCCAACAAAACTGTTGGTATATACCTGCATGTCAGACAGACATGTCTGCAAAAATACACTATCATGCATTCGTACTTTCTTGATACAGAAAGTGTTGAGTTTGTGTAGGCATGTGTGTATTTTTGGTGATGGGGAGTCATTCTGAAAAAGTCATAGAATCTCTTCTGCCTAGTTTACAGCACAGCAGAGTTCGATTTCTCCTCAATTCTCCGCTGACAGGCCGAATAAGCTGCCAGTCAGCCGGCCCATCCTGTCCACCTGCAGAAGTGTTGATTTGCCTGTAAGCCGCCCAAGGCTGATTGATTCCTGAGTGAAGGCTTCAGGCACATGAGTGACACCACATGATTACTGTTCACACATTACTGCTGTTTGCCAGACTGCAGGCGTCATCACATTATGACCACAGATAGGAGAGCGGCACACATTAAGATACTGTACACCCCTCGTGAGTGTGACACATTCGCATTTTCTCAAGACTGTTTTGCAGTTCATGCGCATTTTTGCGTGTGCAAGTGTGGTTTTGTTCAGCTCCAATATTTATCAGCTTTGAGATTCGCTAAAGAAAAGTCATTTAATGTGAAATCCATAAGGCCATATTCCTAATGTAGCATGAAGCTAGCTTCCCTCTGAGAGTTATAGAGTTAATGGAGCCATGACCCAATGAGACATCACAGAAGGAAAAAAAGAAAAGGGAAAATACACATTTCCTTTTGTTTGAAAAAGGCTGCAGTTTGAGACCTACAGCTGTACATATTTGTTTGGGATTTCTGCAGCGTGTTAATGGCTGCAGAGCAGCATGTGTGTTTTGTCATGGATAAAAGAAGAAGCAGTGTACATCTCTTGACAGTGGAGTAAATTATCCATTTCTAATGTCCCATTGCACCTCCTGCCCCCTGTGGAGTAGATAGAATTGGATCATAATTGAATCACTAGCAGCAATTATGATGGCTTGCCCTTGGCGATACAGTAGGACAGTGTCATGATGACACAGTGTAGGCCTGTCACACATTACCACAAACACACACCCACACACACAATATGCATTAGCACTTGTGTGCCTCGAAATATAACCTTTAAACTAACACCATTTTTTTTAGACTTTATTTGACAGGATAGCTGTAGATAGACAGTGAAGAAACAGAAAGGGGGGAAGTCACACAGTAAAGGGCTGCGGGTTGGAATATTCATCATTATCATCTGGAAAATGAAGCCAACAAGAAAGTGCCAAAAATGCAGTTCCTCAAACGGCCACTTGAGGCTGGTTCCAAAAGTGAGTCAATCTCCATACATCCCCATATTAAAATGCCAAACTTTACAGCAGAAATAAACATGTTTACACATTTTTTTTTAAATTTCCTTGCGGTTTTTCGTACCAGTCTGTAAACACCGGTGTTACCGATTACACCGCACAAGAAACCATATGAGTGACGACACTTGTTAGAGCACCTACTTTGATCTTTAATGTTAAATCTTTAGATCCTCCCCTCACTTTGACCGAAACAAATGCTTGAAGGGTTGGTTCATTATTAAGTTTCAAGTTGCCAGATCTGTCAAACGCCCCCCTGACTGCAACAACTGTAGCTCACGGCCACAGACGAGTTGTAAAGCAACCCTTTACGCAACATTGTGCACATCCGTTTGTAATGTTAGCTCCTGTCAAGACTAGCCAAGTTAGCCTTAGTTTTGACATATTAGCACCAGCTAACAGTTTTACAAAAAATATTGAACAGAAATCCTACTTTTACTGTATGTCTGCCCACACCCAATAACTGTTTGGTCATGCTGGCGCTCTGTATAATTGTCCTTATAGTGGAATTTAACTCTGTATAACCAAATCCAGGTGTCAATAAGCAGCCTCTGTGATTAGCCTACAGCGTACCACGGTCGGACAATAACGTAATTGGTCTAAGTCTAAACACTATGTAACACCAGTAACACCTCCTACTGCAGCAAGCATCCTCTATAGGCTAATATTCCCCCAACACGACAACTGTATGGGGGCAAATTTTCATATGCTCACCTGTTTAATGGCTGGTTTATATGGCGTAAATTTATGCATAGCTAAGGATGTGCCTTCTTTGAGTAGCATGACTCACTGGATTGTACTTTGGGTATGAACCATGGTTATAAGGCGGTTTCAAAGTCCTCCATCGACAGGAATAAACAACAAACTCCTAGCTGGCAACCTACATAGCAAACGCTACAAACAGTACAAACATAAGACAGGTAGAAGCTGTTACCTTTCGTTTAGTAGTGATTTAATCATTTTAATGCCAGGGCTCGCCTCCCAATGGGCAAATGCTCTACCAAAACAAGTTCCACCCTGAACTATGTTGCAGGCCACCATCACTGCATCCTGGGCTTAACTCTGCCTGAGATGACTGTGATTGGTTTCAAGAAATACAAACAAGTCAGAGAGTTTCTCCTTTTCCTCAGCACTGGGCAGAGAGAGGTCTGGCTACGCAAGACTAGCGTTGAGTGGCAGGTGGGTACCGTCACAGATGACTAGCTACTAAGTTGCTGCTTCATTCGACCTGCTTCAGCTCCACCCACCCTCTTTGACCATTTTTGGATTAGCAAGAAGTCTAGAAACCTACGGGTGACATCACAGACGCTCTGTCTTTTATTTAATAATATTTGGTTGGAATCGAACCTTGATCACTGCTGAGGACTCAGCCCTGGTACACGGGGCGTACAATCTAGTGAACAACCAGGGTGCCTACCAGTATGATTTTAAGATGACTGATCTTTTTTATGAGCCTTTAATCAAGGACACATGTTTGACTCTGAGCTTTCACTCTTAGGATGGATGTTTTTCTTGACCTTTTGAAGTTAAAACATCCATAAATCAGTGTTTGCTTAGGTGTCACAACAGCAGAAAATGCTGTACCTCGAGTCAATTTTAAGTTGTATTTATTTTTCCCAAGATCATAAATCACAAATTTGCCTCAAGGGGTCTTACAATCTGTACAGCACATGACGACCTCAATCCTTCGATTTGGGCAAGGAAAAAAAAATTTACTCAGAATGTCGAGGCAGTAGCATGAAAAGGAGAAGCTGCTTAGCCTCAGATGAAGGCAGCCCTTTTACCTCAAACTCACCACCTCTTCATTTAACCCTACCCGTTCGCCAAAGCAGCTAGACATCCCCAATCACCAAGAGTTTTAAGGTTGCCAAGCAACAGCCGCTCATGAGTGCTGTACACAGGCCGTACGGCTGCGCCTGTTCTGCTTGTTCACACAGATGTGACCAGCTGGGAGGAGCAGAGGCCAGAGGCAAATACATTTCTAAGAGACAGGAAGCACTGTGTGTGGCTCAGTCTTGCTGTACTCTGATGTTTTGGAGACTTTTAAGGATCCAGACAGAGAAAACATGTGATATTTATCGTCATTTACTTAATTTTAGAAATATTTTTTATAGCTCAAACAGCATGGAGGGCTCGGGTTACAAAATGTGCTCATACTGTGCATGACTATCTTATCTCAAAACAGCTCCTGGAAACAAATGCGCACAAGCAGTTGTAAAAAAAGGAACACGCAATTTATCTGAGCCTTTTATCTCAAATTAAGGAACCTTTAGCTTCAAATTAGCATGGGATTTTTGTTAAGAACAAACAGGCACTGCATTAAGTACAGAACCTCTAAATTAACATAATTGTGTGGGCAATTACGCTAAAAGTGTGGAGCGAATCTTCTTCGAAGTAAGCATGATCTTGTTTTAGGAGATTGAATCGGCTAATTCAGTTATAGCCCACTATCTTCAGCAGTGGCATTGACCCTGTGTTATGCCAGGCCACTCACTGGAGGAAAAGGGAGGTAGGAGAGGGTGTCATGAAATTAGAACTGGAGGGTAAACGCGCATCTATTATACACATTTCCTGACATTCAGGGCCCCTCAGACTCTGACATATGCCAAACACTGAATAGCAGTTATGTTCAATTATGGCTTAAATTACATTTAATGTTAAAATTTAATAAATATAATATTGTTTGAAAGCATGCTCAGAAGACCCAAAGTATCACTGTGAGAATTTTTCTGTTGAAAAGACATTTAAAAAAAACAATCATGGGCAGAGCTGAAAAGATATTCAAATTGGTTCAAAAGTGAAAGTTTTTCCCCCAAACATTTGAAAACGTTAATTGAATGTTCACATTTAGACCGGGATTACAATGTGCAAATAAAAGCCTATTGTCACTTTAGATAATCATTAATGAACTACATCCAAATTTTTTGTTTTTGCCACGCTCAGTTCATCCCACTCATCCACCACATCTTGTTGTATATGTGAGGTACTTAGTTGCTCTTTGTATTACATCCTGAGGCGTACATCCTGAAGCTGAAGCTGTAACCAAAATTTAAAAAAAATCTTTTTTAGAGGCTTCTGATTGATCCCAGTGGGCATTTTTCAGTAGAAAACCTTTTCAAAGACAACTACAGTCACCTGTGAAGAACTAGTTCAAAAGAATTCAAAACATTTTTTCACTGACTGCTTGAAAACATTGATTGAAACATCATGTTTGAGCCGTATTTCACCAGAGTTTGGAAAACTGAAATTTTTCATACTCTACAATGTCTAAATGAAAGCCTACCACCACTCTGGAGCCAAATTAGGAAAAGACGTCGACATTTCTACACTGAAAGCCAGAAAAATAATTTGGCAGGTAAGTCTTAAACCCATGTCACCAGGGTTTAAGTCCTTCCTGTCCATTACAGTGTCTCTGTTTTTCTTTACACTACGCCCCAGTGCATACACCTTTGGAATAGTCGAAATTGTACCCAAAACGTCTTACTAAAGCAAGAAGTGGAGAAATGTCTTCACACTAATCAATGCTGTCACTCTTTCAACCTAAAATGTAACCAATTATACTATGCAATTAAACTGCACTGCAACTTTTACTTATCCTAGTTTTATTTTCTATTCAACACTCTTAACGGTATTGAAATGTCTCTGTCTTGGTGCCTTTTATGTGTAAATGTAACTCTTTGAATTCCCTTATTGTAGAAATGTACTATATAGATAAATTTGCCTTGTCTTGCCTTATTTGCGCATACGTGGTAGTACAGCATGAAGGCCAGTTTCTTTACTTTACATTAAGAGGTTCTCACATTACAATGTCCTGGAAGCTTGTTTCTGCCTTCACAATTCTTGGTTTGGACCACATTTTACCTCACTCTGGAGAAAATACCATCACAGCTATACCATCACACTAATCAATATTGTCTCAAATTCTCAAATTTATTAAACAAATTTGTGTTTTGTGACAGGTTGATGTTGTAACCACATTTTAGCTGATTGGAAGCAGTTTTTAGATGTTCAGTATCAACCAGTTTTCAACTAGAAATCAGCATTAAAATCCCATTTGGAGTATTGTTCATACTTCACTTATTTGATGCTCTATTGTTTTCTGTTTTCTGTATATTGTTACTGTAACTCTGGAGCTGTCTGGCACAAGAATTTCCTTCGGGATTAATAAAGTTCTATCTTATCTTATCTTATCTTATCTTATCTTATCTTAAAATGTGTACAATTTAGATTACTCACATATATGCTTCAATAAAGGAACTGCATGTCAAGTTCTATTGAAGTTTAACATCAAATCAAGTCTGCTGCCAACAAATGATGCATTTTAGTTTGCATGGTTTGGTCTGTAATTGGCTCCAGCCCTGTAAGAGCTTACATGACTGTGGGTGAATAAAGACGGTGTCCCTGGCTGAAAACACAGCGAAGTGTGAGATGACTCGAGGTGTGTTTTTGTTTCTTTGAGTGCAGAAGTGCACGGGTCCGTGGGTGAGAGAGCGAGCTGACAGGTATATTTGTTTGCCCTGGCCCCTGGCTGTGACCTTGGCTCCCTCTTTGGTTTGTTCAGTGTGAAACCAAATCCCTTAATCAATCCCTTAAACTGCCCTCACCTTTTCCACCATTAAAGCAATTACACTTTGGGCCATCAGCTTTTCAAAGCTGATAATAACGGTGGGTGTGCTGCACCCTAAACTCTGATGTTTCTGGGCCTGTGGAACAGATAATAGGGGTGGGGTGGGGGTGGGGGGTGGGGAATCAATTCTTAAATGCATTGTGATTATCTTTTATATTATGAACCAAAGCAGAAAAGTCAATAATATGACTTTTTTTTAAAACCCAATTCTCAACATTATGATAAACTAAACAAAATTTTGCAAGACCAGGCTGTACGTCCCAATGGCTGAACCAATTGGTTTACTTTCTAAACTAGGCTATTTCTTGAGTTTTTGTGAGGATGGCCACATGTGAGCAACTACAGATGGATGCAATCTGACAGGCACCCACTGGCAAGGGCAGAAATTACATGGGGGAAAAACGTGGTTTACGTTTGGGGAAAACAGACATTTGTCCCCCTCAACGTATCATTGTAAACATAACTATAAAATTTTACATAAGCTCTGGAATCACTCGTGTTAATTATAGGGGGGGAAACAATACATTCACAAAGATTGCCTCCCTTATGCCTCTCAGTTGTTTGGTCCACTGGCTGCCATGGAATGAGACAAAAGTCTGTGGAGCAAACTCTTAAAGTGTGTGGTGGCCTCCAGTAAGTACTTACAAACTTAAAACAAAGGATGTGTCTGACGTTTTTCTTTACTTCCACCCCTCAACAGAATAAAACACATTCACAACTGTAATCAGATTTCAGATTTTGTTCACCCCATTATCTCGTGGGTGAATCTTTGGCGTCAACACGGCTGCTCCGTACCAATATGGCAGCCACACTGCATGTACAGTATGCCAGGAGACAGGAGGCCTATCCTTAATTAAAATTCTCAAATCATCACTAATTTGACCAATTTTCAAGCAGTTTGTTTTGTTACAAACACCAGGTAAATTTAAAATGCTGGTTGCCATACTAAAATACTTTGTTTTGTAGTGATATTTCTATAATATAACATAAGGTTGATTTAAACTTCATAATTTGTTGCTAAATATATTCTTACTGCATGTAAAATGGCTGTCATGATGCAATTTTGTTTATAAATTTGGAAATAAATGAAGAGTTAATTTAAAATAACAAACACAATGTTAAAATAATAAGTTTCTGGCAGGCTTCATTGTGTTCTGGATTTTCACACATACAACAGTACTTTGGGCTGCACTTGTGGTGTCGCCTTCAGGGACTGCTCTTGAGAAATTTTTCTGTTTATTGTCCCTCTCAACAGTGAAATGAAAAGAAATCTGTCCTTGCCCCCTGGCTTAAGATCTGGCGCATGGAAGCATTTTGGCTTCTATGAAATTGAGGAGAAAAGGGACCTGGACAAGACCCACGCTGCATGCAAGCCGTCTCTAGCTGAACTAATTAAGGATCATTACAAAAAGGCTATGTTTAAAAAAGTAGTCACATAGCGAGAAAAAAATTAATCATGTATAGAACTTGAAAGTTTTGATGCGTCGATAATCGTTTTATCATGGCATCATAGCCCTCAGAATTGAAATCAAGTTGCATCATGTGGTGCCAAGAGATACCCTTAACCAATAATGAAGGATTTTTATATGGAATATATAATACTCCTCCAGCTAAATCTGAAGACAGTTCTGTAAAGCATAGAGTACAATAAGTGACCCAACAGTTGTTTTCAGGTTTGATTTTCTGCTTTCCATTAAAAACACTATTTCCATTTTGATTTACAGTGATGGGTTCTCTTGTATTTGCTGAGATGATTGTAAATCATCGAATAATTGCAGTAGAATGTTCTTTGTTCCTGTGATCGACTGCCTTTTCTTTTTCCCCTGCAGTAAAATCCACAAGAGGAGCAACTATTAGTCACAACTGAGGCTGTTGTTGATACAGTGTTGCTGCATTGCTGAAAGTCCCCAGGTTTGGTAGCAAAACACATCAAAGACTCGCAGGGGAAATAGCGGCGTTCCTTT